>CAVLEF010000140.1:1582500-1837793 GCA_963661955.1 Leptosia nina | reverse complement strand
ATATATTTAGTCCAACTTTTAAAGGGGTAAAATATATTATATTGTATGTAAGGGAGAAAATGGGTTTTTAATGTTTGACGTCGCTTTTTCTTTCAGTTTGTTAATTTTTATGAAAGCATGTTGCAGATTTTGTATTTTTTAAGCCCCTTTTCCCCCTTGTGGGGCATGGGGCGAACACATCTCTGTGTCCGTTTCATTGATCCGTTCTTTTAACGGGAAAGTATTTGATCAGACTTTTGTGCCCTGCCCGACCGAAATAATTTTTGTTGCCCTGGGACTCGAACCCAGAACCTCTCGTGCTCAACGCAATTCTAGGCAATACGTTTAACCATTTGGCTACAGAGGCGGCAGATTTTGTATACTACATACAAAATCTGCCAAGTGCGATTCGGACATAATGAGCAATACAAGAAGAAACAAAGACGAATTCAGTTTGTAAGAACCGCTGCATGGATTCCATTCCCGGCTACATATTTACTGTAAATAAATTATAAAGTAATTTATAAATAGTTCTGAGTCATAAAATCGACATACTGTTTTCTTGCGAACTGTGCTACATGCTTTTAAGAATTTTCGCATAGAATTGTTATCTGTCTTATTGTAATAAATCAGAATCAAGTGAACAAAATATCTGAAGATTTTTGAAAATTTCATCTAGCTACCAGTAAGTTTAGTACAGCCTATAGGCAGGCAGGACTTGGAGGAAAGTAGTTTTTATATACTATTATCATTCCGCTTCCGGAACCCGGATATAGAACATTTATTTTACCATTAAACCATTTCTAAATTACCGGGCGGAATTTGATATTCCCAACACTTATTTAATATCCAGATTTTTAGACAAAGTTCAATATGTATAAGAAAAATTATAAATTGGTTAGAAACCTGTGGCCAAGGGCCAGTGGGGATCGAACCCACGGCCACGATATTATTAGCCATGTGTGCACCATTGGACCAACCAGTCCGTCATTATTTAAATTCAAATGTTACCTGCGAGCTGTGGGAATTACTATAAATCTTTTGAGGATTTCCCGAGATTCAATATCAACCGCTCTTCAGTATTTTCCATTTCATTTCCAGTCTTGTTGAAAGCCGAAAATTCCAATCCATTATGGAGGAGCACTATTCAAACTAGGCTTATCTAGATCGTTTTTATTTGCCACGAACTTAAAAAAAATCTATGGGTTTTTGGCTTCGTTAAATGTATGTAGGACATAATATCTAATGAGCGGTTTTCATTATGTATAATGACGTCAGTATTTATATATGGGGCTAGAGGCAGAGTAGCCTAACTGCAATTTTATGACTTGAGTTATTCATATTTTTATAGTCCAAAATGTTAATCTACAAGAACACAGTGACCGAAAATTGTTAACATAATTCTTACACAAATACTAATATAAATTCCTTTTCGCCTAAATTAATTGCGCATTGTTTTACCTCCTTATTAAAAATTATGTTTAATTTTAGGCCACTGTGCCTCTAGCAGCCTCATATCAATATACAATCTTTAGATTATATATGATTATTTCAAATAAAGAAACATACGTCCTATCTTTGCTTTTCTTTATCTCACACTGTGTTGTTTTACACTGTATCCTTATTACAGTTGGTGATCCATCTGGTGAACGGGGAGATTGATGAGAAGTGGGATCGTTTTCACGGCTGCCAATTTGTCAATGTCAAGACAACATCGCTGTTCTTGTAGGAGATATCTTTGCGAACCTCCTTTTCCAAATCACCGACCGTTTGTCTCGTGTTTTGAAGACAATTTTATATTTTAGGTATACGAAGATTTATGATTTTGTGAGTAAGTATTTGCCTTTAGTCATTGCATAATAGTTAAAAAGCTTTCGTATTCCGAATTACGTTTAGGCTTATCTTAATTTTCACCTTTTTGGAAAAGTGTTTTTAACTATTTAAAAAAATAAAAGGGTAATCGCAGAAGAAGCATCGTTAGCGTATGTTAAAAATGAACCCCTTAAATAACATAAAGTATAATTAATAATAAATACCAAGAGTTGAAAATCTGCATTTTTTTTAAATATCACAACTATAGTATTTCTTACTTTCTATTCTAGTACCCCAGTAGTATTCTAGTAGCCAAATAACATCTTACAAGTCATGCTATCGACCTATTTTGGCTTTGGATATTCGGAAATCCACGAAACTTACTGCGTCTTAATGTAGGTCATAAGATTAATCTATTCTTTCAATACTGTAACTGTGTCTAATAAACTTGTACCTCCAATTTCTCAAAGCAAAGCAACTAAATTTGCTAGTATACTTTATTTAAATAGCGTGGGGCATGGGACAAACTAGATTTCAATTATTAGTTCTAATCGAATTTAAACAGGCAAATAGCCAGAACAGACCAGGAACTTGCCAGACCTGGACGAACCTCTAGGGGCTTTCGAGAATGTCGAGGCGGGGCCGAAAAGAAAGTTCTAAAAACACAAATTTCTCGTTATGCATTTCGTAAAGATAAACAGTCAGATTTTGCAGTAAATAAGAATATAATTTCTGACTATATTACTCGTACAATTGTAATTCTTAAGCAATAACATTTATTGGCATAACGCATGCGGGCAAATACACCGGATTTGTTAACTGTGTCACGAATTGTAAAATACAGGCGTATAGACGGAGACACGAATCTATTTTCATTGTACGTTGTTTGTATGCATTTCGTTTCGTTATCAACTCCTTGAACAGGGATGATGCTACTTACTTTTATTCATCACTAGGGAACGAAGAAATTTCATTCATAGTTTTAAAAAAAATGTAAAAAGTATTGCAAGATATACACTTTGTAATCAGTAATGTACTTAAAATATCCGCGTAGAATAGTTATTTCGGGCATCCACATTCGTTTTTACTAACGACGTCGATCGCGTCCCTTCCCGTCGTTCTTGCAAATTAACCTTTAAAGATGTAGCATTAAGGGTTTTTTTTTATAATTTAAAGAGGAATTATTCTTTCATAAATATTTTTTTGGGTATCTTGAACCGTTTTACAGCGTACGCCTCGGAAACCCATAATGATGAATAATTTTCCCAATTTTTTTTCAGATTTCTCGCTGTATCTTCGCTTGTATTCGTCACAGGGCGATGTTTTATTGCGTATAGCCTTCCTCGATAAATGATCTAACCAATACACATGTTTTTTCAATTCGAAACGGTAGTTCTTGAGATTAGCGCGTTCAAACAAACAAACTCTTCAGCTTTATATATTAGTATAGATTAGAGTTTTCAAAATATAATGTATATTTAAAAAAATGCCTTATAAAACGAAGAAATATATTTGCTAAAATATTTTTAATTTTTTACAACCTCAGCCCGACATTTAAGATACTTTGAAGCATACAAGGACAACTGCTGCCGCAACGGCAACGAAATTAAAAATAAGTAAATTAATATAATTCGCATTTTTACCAATAAAAAGTATTTTATTTTAACGTGCGCGACTCTTTTAAAGTACAGGCTATAGTTAACTTAGAATTAGAAAAAAAATATCCCGTCTCTTAGTCTACAAGGCCTTGTACAAGTATTGAATGAACGACATTGGGCATTCCCTGTCCATTGATTCAGCTTTGTTGGGGCATTACGTGTACTCTTACTTTATCTAGGCAATAGATAGAGGATGTTAGCCGGGATTTTAAAGTCCTTGTGAATAGAAAATTAGGACATTATGACGTGTTGTGACGGCACGTTACGTTGAAATACAACATTAGAAGGTCAACCGATTTCTTTGTGCCTTATTACTTGATATGTATAATTACAAAATTATATTAATTATTTGGTGAGTGAAGCCTTGTACAGCAATAAATCATATTAGCAATATATATTATCTTGTCTATGATGATAATTGTATAATAAATAAATAATCACATACAAAAAAGGTGAATTAATGCATTTTTAAACAATAAACCTCCATTACTATTAAATTATTTGTGATTTTATACAAAAAAAAACTTATTTATTTTTGCTGGAGCAGGGCTTCATACAAAATGAATTACAATGTTTTAAAAATAAATTGTTCAAATTTAAGTACTTTGACTCTGAACGAAAATATATTACTTTTACTTAATAATCTAATTACTTCATAGTTTAAAAATCGAAAATAAATTGAAAAAAAAAACGCCGACGATGCCGGTTCAAGTCCTGCCCGAGTCGAAAATATTTTCAATTTATTTTCGATTTTTAATTTATATAGTGCCTTCATGTGCAATAACATGTAAAACATATTAAAGTTTTCATACTTAATAGTTTATTACTGAATACGAAAAGAAAAGCATAAACTAAAGGTTAAAGAATGCAAAAAAACTACTTTCAGTAGACGTCAAATTCTAAGAATCATCAATATTGAAGTATCTTTATTAATTTAAGCTTTTAGCCTGTCATATCGCGGGCCGCATCTTGTATCGTCTGAAATAAATCAACGAAATTAGTTGTATAAATGCAAATTGTATCAGTGATTTATTTATTAGACGCGATTGAAAATAAGAGTTTGCGAGATAAAGTAGCAATTCATTATTCCCGGGCCGAGGGCCAACTTGTTAAAATCACAACGCCTGTGCGGCGCCATGGGTAACTTTATAGCGGAGAAGTTTTTGCCAAACTGTTTTCTCAAGGCGTTTAAAATTAATATAATTTGACCTGCTACTGTACTTCTATACTTGAAACTTGCTCTGCCAGCGACTCGTCCACGTAGAATAGTTTTTTAGGCTTCATTTATTTTTACAAGCAACCTCCGTCCGTCGCCCCCTATCATTCTTTAAAGATATATACAGTTGAGGACATTTTGTAGATCGTTTAAAGAAGAGTCATGCTTCCAAACATTGGTTTTAGGTTTCTCGAATCGTTTTCGCAGCACACGTAACAGAAGCCTTCAAAGATGAATAATTTCCCCCGATTTTCCACATTTCCCACTGTTTCTTCTCTCCTATTGGTCTTAGTGTGATGTTTTATAACTTATAATCTCCCTCGATAAATGCTCCAGCTAACACATGAACCAAAAATTGTTCTATTTACACTAGTAGTTCTTAAGATATTAACGCGTTCAAACAAACAAAGAAACAAACTCTTCAGCTTTACAATATTGGAATAGATATATGTACTGATAGTTTAAATATTTGATTCGAGAGTTATATTTCAGTTATAAATCTTCTAAAACGGTTACATTAATATCCTATACATCAGAAATTAACGTCGCTCGTAACTCTCCTTTGCACCGTGTACGTGTATATAAAATTCTTGATAACGTCACGCGACTTACTTTGGTTATAAAAAAGGTTTAAATATAAATTGACTATAGACATTTTACTATTATTAGGTTCTCTTCTCTCCTCTCTCCCTCTCTCCCTCTCTCTATTTTGTTTCTTACATCTTTTAAAATGCTAATATGGAATTGGCAATGCTGTGAACACCAGTAATTGGTTCCTACATAGGTATTTTAATTTATGTGATGTGTAGTCCAATCTATTAGATATATTTAAGTGATCTGTACAGAAATATTTTATTTATCATGTATATTGGCTCCTATGAAATGGCATACGTTTCTTTCCTTATGGAACCAGTTCATAATAAGTATATCAATTTTAAGAGACATGTAATGGTATTTGGTGTGTAGCTTAATTTCCTACACATTATTGTAAAATAGACACTTTAGATTTTACGCAAATTTTATTTTATTGTTGCAGATATTGAGAACGCCTAAAAAGAAATCGATGTCCAAAACTTGCGTTATAGTCAAATTGAGTCTACAATAGGTTGATTCGATAATTTATAGCCGGTTGGAAAATGTCTTTTCCATAAGAAAAATAGGCATAAAATCTATATTTTCCACTATATGAATAGTCTACCTAAATAATGTCGGGGATTTTATTTATATCGTTTAATTACCGAATCAATGTTCGAAACAGGAAAATTATTGTTTTTAAACCTATTCAAAAGTTCGCAGCTTTAGAAAATTCGCCATCAAACAGGAAAAATAGGTTCTGTGTGGATTCAATCTACAAAGAGACCAGCAAAGCAGGGGCCCTATTTAAATGACTCAATAATACATTGTGCCCATTGTGGCACGGGAGTCTGCCCAGGACGGACGTTGCCAATTAGACCAAGTTCAACATGAAGAATATTTTAATTATTTTGACTGTCGCGACGGTCGCTTGCGGTATGTAAAAATATTATTACTATACATAGCTGTGACAGCGACTTCGTTCGCGTAGAATGGATGTTTTGAGCATCGAAATTGGTTTTTGCAAACTTCCTCTTTATCTTTATAAATTTAAGATGTTACCCACGACGTGGTTACCATACTGTTGTTCTTGCAAGTTAATCCTAAAAGATAGGCATATTGTGTCGCGGTATTATTTTAGATTATTTGAAGAGGAATAATCCTGTGATACATATGTTTTGGGTGTCTTGAACCGTTTCCGACACAGTTTTCGATGTGTACGAACACATCGAAAACTTCCAAAGTTGAATTTTTTTCTCTTTTCCACATTTCCCACCTAATCAGTCACAAACTGTGGCTCTAACAAACTTTCTTGACAGATGCTCTAATTATTTTTTAATTCAAATCTGTAGTTCTTTAGATTATCACGTTCAAACAAACAAACCAACTCTTATAATTACCATAGATAAGCCTAACTGTTTTGTGGGGTATTTTGATATATACAATATAATAGTCAATAGCGACGTAGTCGTATTTTCAAATAACAACTAAGATCAAGCATACTTGGAGACATATATAATATGCCAATTTAAAAAGTCGCATTTTGTATAAAAACCTTAGAAAAGTTTGTTTGTAGTTTTTTAATACTCAATGTTTCTTTACAGGTGTTCAATACAATGGATTGAGAGGTAAGTCAAACGAGTTATAATCTTATATATCATCTTTAGTTATCATATGTCATAGTCATTTGTATCGAATGTATTTCTTTACAAAACAAAGATCTAATGCACAAACAACTAAACACGTTTTAAAATATGGTAACATTAATGAATATTTATAGACCGGGCTGGGCAAAATAATAATTTATACTATCTAGAGATGAGACGGAAAGCTTCAACATTTACATCTTTGCTTTTGGATATATAATATGTAATTTCAAATAGGAGACGCTATAAATATACACATACATATATGTGGTAGGATAGCTAGCTAGATTCGTTACTAAGCGTCCACTATTAGACAAACAAAAATATAATTGAAATAACAAGTTAACATTAAATGTATGTTTGGGATTGACGGTTGATTGATATATGTACACGTACAAAAAACCATAACTATATAACTATATATAACCATAACTATAACCTATGTACATGAGATAGCGATTTCCAACCAATCCAACCATCCAATTGTCCAACGTGTTTCAAATCAATTCATAATTTTTCTGTGACATGTTGGACTTCGTATGGGTCACGATATACCGGTTTCCCTCCGGATTTCCGAATATCCAAAGACAAAATAAATCGAAAGCGCATCTTGTTCAGATGTTATATGGCTGGGGTATATTACCTGTCTTGCCTTATCTGACCTTTTCTTCGATAAAAAATACAAATAATAAAAAAAAAATTGAAAAAAATCATGCACTTGTGATATCTGTACCCTCGGCCCTTGGATGCAAATTACGCTTTTTGTTTTTCAGTGAAATTCGGATGGTCAGACGCATTAATCGACAAAGAGTATTTCTACAACATCCCCCGGACAATACAGCAAGCGGAGAAAGGGGGTTGGCGTAGGACCGAGAGACCACCAGGTCCTTTACCAGAGCTGAGGCTGTACTGTCCTCAGGGCAGATATGTGTGTCCGCTCTTCGACACCGCCGGCTTCGTTGCGGGCTTGCAAATTGCTGTAAGTGAATTTTAAAAGAAGTCTGTTAATCTACGAAGTGACAGATCGTCGTTTCACCAATAGCCATGTAAATGTACAACCAGATAGCAAATTTCAGTCTGTTGTCTTACGAATGCCCAGAGCCATATGTCGAAAGTACATCTGTTGAAATGTTATCAGTTCCTTATACAAAAATCTCATACGAAGTCGCACCAACTGGTACTAGCTACCTACTTTTACTTAATCACCTTTTTCTATACGAAGCAAGCCATTTTCCTTATTGTTCAATTTTTAATTAACACCGTAGATACCTGATACAGGTTTGGCACAACCCGAAGAATAGGGAAAAAGAGAAATAAGTTCTTCGTTTAAACTGGTATCTCGAACAAGTTCTAAGTTTTATTATTCCTACGATGTTATTAATAGTGTCGTTGGAAATAAGTTATTGAACTTGCTCTTTGTTACTTTTAATAATCTGTAGGTACTAATATATGAGCTGAAGAGTTTGTTTGTTTGGACGCGCTAATCTCAAGAACTACGGCTTCGAATTCAAAAATTATTTTTGTGTCGGTTAGAACATTTATCGAGGAAGGCTTATAGGCATATATTATAACACACGCGATGTGGCTTATAGGACCGAAAAAACAACGAAAATACGAAAGATTTAATCCTCTTTAAATGATCTAAAGAAAAGTCCGTGACGTGACTATATATCTAATATATCTTTAACTCAACTTGCAAGAACGACGGGAAGGGACGCGACCGACTTCGTGGGCAACAGTGTAAGTTTATAAAGGCTGTCAAAAACGAATTCGGATGCCCAATAATAACGATTCTCGCGGACGAATCGCTAACACAGCAAGTATTTAATGAACTTTTAAATGTATCAGTATATTTATGTAACTTTTGACCATGATGTCTAACTGTGATTCAAAAATTTTTTTATGATTCTAACAGAACATGTCTGATGGTAATACAAAAACAAAATGTATTTTTTTACGTGCTTTTAGGAGACCGGCTATTTGAGCTATTCCAAACCCAAAACAACTTTTCTGGGCGCGTTTTATAAATGAGCTATGTAAGAGTTTTTACCTAAAGCGGTACAATTATTCGAACGTTAACTAATAAATAGACAAACTTAAACATTTTTAGCTAATTAATGATTATCAGAACATTTTTTCCTTGTTCTTTTAATTTAACAGAAAATCTGTGTCTCAGTAGATAACACAAGTAATATGTAAAAAAAAACTAATTTAAATAAGATGAAACGCGAATTTATTATTGAATGTAATAATTTGATTTAACTAATGACGTCCCGACGTATTATACATATATATTTCTGCGACCGCGTAGTATAGTTATTTTGGAAATCAGATTTTGTCTTTGCAAACCCCCTCTTCATCATCTTTATAAATTTAACCACCACGTCGGTTATTTTCCATAGTTTTTGCAATTAATCTTAAACGATAGACAAAGTTTCGCGGACATTATTTTTAGATCATTTAAAGAGGAATCATCCTTTCCTACACATTTCTATGAACTATATTTCGTAGCGTACACATCGGAAAGCCACAGAGTGATTTTTTACTCGGATTACTTTTTTATTCCATGCAACTGTAATCCGTCGCTATAACAGAAAATACACTCGCATCAGCGCAGACGCTCGTAATGCAACCGTTTATCTAATTTAATACGACTTCCAAGAAGCCAGTGATCTTCCAGACAATATTTTAAAGGTACTACTTAAAGAAAAAGATGGAATACTGTACTGATGATATATTGATAGAGATTTAATATTACGTAATAGCTAATCTATTATCTTTATACAACTGAAATTAAGATATTTTTTCTTTAATTTCTTAGGACCCTGACAAATCTTTAAAAATTCAGTTCTTGTAATTACAATTAGCATGAAACAATATATTGATTGTATATAGATATACAACTTTAACTGATAGTGCCATTTGACATCAGTAAAAAAGCGGTAAGCTGGATTTTCCAGACTGAAGCCTGCGTCCTGGTTTTTAGTCACAACCCAGTGACGTTCCGTTAGGTAATAATTTAAGATACAAATCTATGCATATTCTAATATCTAACAATATCTATGAATCGATCTTACTTTATTACTAAGCCGCGTTCTGATAGTTGCATTATCTTCTTATCACAAGTACATAATTCAGAATTATAACCGTATCAAATTATTTATAATTTGTCGTCAGATAAGAAATTAATCAATTTGTATTAATTATTAAGAAGTACGGAATAGTAAAGGTTTTGACAAGCTTGTAGGTATAATGGGAACAATGTAAGGATATTTTCTGATGAAAATGAAAATTTCAAACTCAGGAGGCGGAATATTTGAAAAATGGGCGGTAGAAATAATACAACTATGTTAGGGTCACAAAATCGACGTTTCATTTGGAGACTATTGCGGTTTTCCGAATGTTCCAAACGAAATAGACAGCAAATCTTGTATTAGTGGGGTATTTCGTCTTCCTTGAAACCCAAACCCTCGTTTGCCTGACCTCCCTCCGTTATAATATGTAATAATACTATATTATTATGTTATCAAAATCAAATCATTTAATTATTCGTATGTAACTTAATATTTCTTCTATTTTAAGTAGTAGGAAGCGAAACTTGCTGTTCTGGAACGTACACCTACAAAATGCTTCAAAAATTCTGCCATTCTAACTAGCTGTTTTTATTTTAATACGACTTTCCGCGCATCACTTGGAAACTACTAGAATTTGAACTATATAACTGAACTAGACCTTTCCATTGTGATTAGATAACTACATAATCCCTACCAGATAGTTTTATTCACTTTATTTTGGACAGAATAAAAATAAGATAAAAGTATAAGTTAATTTGGGTTTTGCGTGATTTTTTATTTATTTAAGTATTTCTGTTGCTTTTATAACAATAAGTAGGTAATAAAATATGGAAAAATCCTTCTTACAAATAAAATAAAAAGTCATTTTTTTCCGAATTTACACAATAATAACAAAAAATACAGGAGTATCATTTGAAAGTATATTAGAAAATGGATGAAACACTCAGCCTGTGTTGAAGCACACCGCGATCTGCAACAGCCCTGATTTCGCCAGTGCTCGTCGCGGCTTTGAGCGTTTGACTGAATTACTGCCATTAGAAGTGTAAGTCTAACAAAGAAATGAAGTTATTAATTTGCCTATCTTACAGCTTCCTACCGACGAGTTCGATTCTCCAACAATCAAACCTGAAAAGAGATTGGTGAAATGGCGAGTCCCAGCATCAGATGTTGGGCCAGCCAGAGACTACTGGACTGCAACTCTTTATTATGTATCTGAAGGCAAGTAGAGATACATTCTTGATTACATTACTCACTCTATCTTGATCTAATCAAATTAGATGTACGGTTTACAACATATCCGAAACGTCAGGCCGTTAGATAATTATTAAATATATTAACGGATAAAATTATCTTTTTATTTTTTATTTCTACATGCAAAGGTTGCCTGAAAGAAATTCGCCATAGGCGATAAGGCCGCCTTTGCACAAACATGTTTTATTTTGAATATATATTTGTTCTTACGTCTATGTTTGTGCAATAAAGAGTTTTTATTATTATTATTATAATTTTCAAATAAGTTTAACTAATATGCTTCGCGTTTTAAACCGTTAAATTCTTTTATTACAAGTAATGACTTTTTTGGTACCATGAAAGATAAGCTTTCATCCCGCATTGCACCGTTGTAAATTTTTTGTTAACTCAAATGTGGACTACTAAATTGGCCTTTTTTAGTACATATCTCCTAAATAAATTCAAAACATAAGAAGTACGGTCTAAATCAAATTAATATGAGCTATGTACATATAAATAATTAATTATATTTACATATCGCCTACTCATTAATAGCCGAATTAGTTTTGAAAATAACTTGACATGAATGAAAAAATAGCAAAAAATATAATTAAATTAAATACTTTGTCCGCGTAAAATAGTAGTTTTGGGTATTCAAATTTGTTTTTACAAACTTCCTCTTCATTTTTGTAATGTTAAGCTATTACCCACGATGTCGGTCGCGTCCCGTCTACTGTCGTGGACATTTTTTTCTCACATGTCTTAATTTCAGGAGTCAATTAAAACGTGATTTTTTACAGAATCTCTTAAGGCCGGTGCTGGACCTACAGTTGAAAATGGTGCTACTTTACAAGACGGTGGTGTCTGGGTTAGCGATCTCGAAGGACAACTCATTAGGATCCCGAGCACTGAAGCCGAACTGAATACTACCTTATTCAAGAAACAAAACTGCATTCCCAACATGGGTAAGTTTAAATTAAGTGTGTGTGTTAACTGGGATATGATAAGAATGACCTGTTAAACACACGAGTATATAACTCTCAACTCTCCCTCTTATTTTATTTTATTTGAAAAAAAAAATTTTTTTTTTCACCATATACTATTCAACTTTCCTGTTTGTTTCTTATTTCCCAAAATAATATTGATTATAATAAGTATTAAACAAGTTCTAGTTAGAATTAGTGATAGTCTACAAAATCCTCCTCAGGTACCCACTACCACTGGAATATGACCCGGGAGAAGAGCTGCGATGCAATATTGCCATGGTTCGCCCTGACTAGCAACGCGGATCTCATCGGTGTTGGTTTCCAATTCTTCGGATCACTTGCTCCCACGCCACCTGGCAAACGTGACTGGTTCGAACGGTACTCCAGCAAGAATCCTGATTCTGTAAGTTACTTTTTATATGTTATGTTCTTATATCTGTGTTTATGTTTTATGTTATGTTTGTTTTGTTTTCATTAAGTGAATTCTTTAAGTAGGTAATTTATAAATTAAAAATCAAATTATAATTTAAAACTCTAATATTTTTCACATGGTTCTATATTATTTAAAAATCGAAAATAAATATAGGTAGGACTCGGTAGCTCAATTGGTAGAGCAACAACACGGAACGCTGACGATGCCGATTCAAGTGCTGCCCGAGTTTAATTTTTTTTAAATTTATTTTCGATTTTTAAATTATCTATTTATGTGAGTGCTGCAGTACGCAGTGGCGTGTTTTTTTTTTATTTTAAATACATTTTTAGTTTATACATTTCCATCGTGTGCAATGGTGTGAAAAATATCAATGTTTTCCAAAGTAATTTATCTTAAATTGCATTTCTTTCAGTACAAGACTGTGATCCCATTCGCCCCGGATTGTTTCCTAAACTACGCATCGAAGTACGAAGCTATCGGTCTCCATGTCTACTTCATTGATGACCCCTGGAACATTAAATGCGAGTAAGTTGGGATCAAACAAGTTCCAGGTAAAATTATTCAAACTAAAATGAAATGTATTTTGCTTGTAGACAATACCATGCCTAGAGTCAAGTAGTGTTACAATTTGACGCTCTGTCCACCGGATATATAAATTTTAAAAGTTTTCGAGAAGCAATTTTCTTTTAACCAGAAGAAAATTTTTTGTCACTCTTTTAGTTTATGCGCTTTTTGTATATTTATGCAATCGATAAATATACTACCCATTATAGCTAGAAATACCTTTTATCAAATATGACGGACTTAAAAACACTCGGGAATTATAAACATGGTCAGATTAATATTGGGACCCACGATGTTATCATATCAGACAAGTACAGCGTGTTTTTGTGCGTCGATCGCGCGAATTCACCTAATTACGCCCTTATCTTGAATCCAATTATATGGAAAACAACAACAATTTGAGTAATTTGTTTTCCAATCTGACATTTGGAAAACTTAGACCGATCTTTAGTTTCCTACGTTCGTTCATAATTAAAAACAGAAGTATTTATGCTTATTTATTTATAATTTATTTTTATTTTCAAGAAGATTGAAGTCTTACTTAGCATTATTAGTAATTCAGCATTCTAGTGCTTTTTTATTACATACTATGTATTATGCAATAAGTACAATGTATTTCTATAAAAAACTATGTAATTATGAGTTTGTTATTAGTAAAATTCGCGTAATATATAATATTATAGTATTAAAAACTATCTGTTCTGATCTGTTGCAGGCCCGGAGACTCCATACAACCAGCAGCGGTCATGGAACGAGTAAAACTCAATGGTTACAGATATGCAAACAAAATGTACGATGAAATCAAGAGCATTTTCACATGAATACTGTAATTACTCACGAAATAAAATCTTAATATCTGAACAAACATGGTTTTTTTTTCGAATGATATATTTTTAAGGCTCTGTCTAAGAACTGTTTAAATGTTTTTTTTTCACTAATTACAAATTACAAAAAGAACTGTTATTTTAAAGAATTAATTACATATAAATAAAACGAGGTAGAATAATTATTCGTTCAGTTATTTCGGTTGCTGGAAAGTAACCAAATCGTCATGTCGTAGTTAAATTAGGTAACTAATCATTTCTAGTCATTAACTGAGCTGACAAGTATGTAATGGAGTTATTTTTACTAAATCGTGTAAATCAGCATGAACCACATATTAACACAATATCTTCGCTGTCGCATTACCAGGGATTAAAACGGATTAACTTGATTATGATAAAATTATAAATATTAATCACAATTTTTACCTACTTATTTTAATTTTTGTACTTTTTCATAATAAATTATAGAAATAGGTGGAGCACCTATTTCTATAATTTCTTATGGGTTCTTATGGGTATTAAATAGGTGCTCCATAGGGATTTTTAATAAATTTCTAAAATCTTATTTTATATTAAATGACAATAAATACTTACGTGTTAATAAGTTTTGGTTTAGTTACTTCAAAACAATAACTTTATTACAGAAACAAATAGAATATAATGGCTTACAAAATAACTTGTACTATAAACCATGCTTAGTAGAGGGTTTATTACTCATAGCCAATTCACCCAGTCAATGTTAAAGAGTTTACAGAGAACCGGTCATAAAATGCTACCCTGCCCGTTATCTGGGAACGTAGATAACAAAGATAACTTGGTGTTAACAAATTTCGAATTATATAATTGTTGTAATCAGTAATCCGAAAATATCTAATCTATACAGTTGGTATATATTTGAGTGTCTTTTTATTTTCTGATTGTTACGACATCCAACATGAACCGTCTGTTGTTAGTACTAGCGGTGATCGCTTTTGCGTGCACCTGCGGCACTGGTGAGTAATCCAATACTTGCATTGACAACATTAATTTGCGGGACGATTTATCGGTTAATTTAGTCTGTTAAAGTATCTTTAAAAGTGGTTTTGTAATATTATTGTTGTCAGAATTGTATATTACTACTAACTTTTTCTTCAGCGATTTTCTCCGCGTAGAATGGTTATTTTGATCATAAAAATTTGGTTTTTGAAAACCTCCTCCTCAGCTTTATAAATTAAAATTATGACCTACGACGTCGTAGCAACGCAGCCCGTCGTTCTCACAGGTTAATCTTAATAGATAGCTATAATATAGTGTCGCAACCCTTTTTTTGAGATCATTTAAAGATACATTTTTCTTATATTGATATATTCTGAGAACGGTTTTCCCAGCGTACGCAACAGGAACATTCAAAGGTCGTTCCACTAATAACTTTTGATCGCAGCGTGTTTTATAGCCTAAAGCTTCGATAAATACTCCAACCAATATAAAAAAAATTATTTCGATTCGACCAGTTCCCGAGATTAGCGCGTTCAAACAAACAAACTCCTCAGGTTTTTAACATTAGTATAGATTTAGATTAATATCTAAAAAATCTCGTTAAAATAATTCTTATCCACATTTTATCGGTTCGATATATACTTCCCCATATATTACTATTATTAATTAATTACGATTTGAAGATTCAGGTACTATACATATATAGCAGTAACTTTCTGATGGATGTTGATTTAAAATAAATAATATAATTTAATGTATCATTATTTGTTACAGAGGCTGCTCGCAGACGTGGACTGAGAGGTATGTCTTTTACAAAAAAAAATTAATTTTCCCTAATCCGTTTAAGACTTTTATAATAGAAATAAATTTGACTCGTAAAATGTTATTTAGTCGTTTAAATAAATAAAGTAATCTCCATTTCTTGCTTCTGTTTTCCATTTCCCGTTAGAAATAAGCTATTTGAAATCTAATTCATCAAAAACATTGCTACAAATGTAAAAAATCTATTTTCAGTGAAATTCAACGTCGGTCTACGGCCTGGAACTGACTTCTTCTTCGATGTCCCTCGCACTGTTCTCAATGCTATCTTTAACAGCTGGAGTGTCACTCAGGGTGTGGCTAACCTCCCCAACTCCAACTTGACCATGTACTGCCATCCTGATCGCGTGCTTTGCGGATTCTTCGACAGCACCGACAGAATTGCTGGTCTTCAAATCGCGGTTAGTGATCTTGTTCATAGTTATACAAACTTTGTTATGTGTTCTCAATTAATTTCGATTCAAGATTCATATCGAGAATATGTTTCAAATAGAGTAAGGTTTTAAGAAAACTTCGTTCTACATGTACCGTACTTTCTCCAAATACCAACTGCAAGGAACAGATGGCTTGTAATATTTGTAAGCAACGCCCTCGGTCTTTAGTCCTCCCCCGTGACCACCGTGGCTGCTGCAAAGCATCCGAAACGTGGGGCCGTGGTTAAAATAAATTGTAAATAAGTTTAACTTATAAATTTCGCGTTATAAACGGTTGAAAGTGATTTAATTAAATTTCAACATCGCCGCTGTAGGAATTTGTATTTAGAAGAACAATTTTTATTTAAAATTGTGTTGTAATTCCATCTACCTGATTTTGTGGCCTTGTGCTTGTAAATTGAGCCCCTGTTGAAAATCGCTTTGCATTTTGTACAGCTTGACCAGAGCCTGTTCTCGAATGCAGTGTACGACTGGAAGACCCAAGGCTACACAGAGTGGAGACCACCAGTTAGCTTCGGACAAACACGCCGCACATACTGGACTACTCAGATCTTCTTCGTTTCTCCAGGTAACATATATTAATCTATAAAACTATAGCAAACTAAACGGGTTTAATTAAAAAAGTAGCGCCTGACACTTGTCATACAAGCGGAGTATATTTGAATGACATTGCATTCGTTTAAATGTTTTAAGTTGTTCTTGTCGAATGTTGAGTAATGAGTAAATGTATCCAAGCAGTGATTTTCATTTCTTTGTGATACTCGACTGATTACATTACTATCAAAATGAAAGAAGAAAAAAGAGTAGAAGTAAAATAATGTTTCTAGATTCTAACAATGTTATTTCTCGCTTAGGATCCCCATCGTTGACCGAGTACGACCCAATGAACGACTTCGAGAGCGTGATAAGAGAAGAGAAGATCTTGGTGACCGGTTTCAATGGACAACTTGTCACCATTTCTGAAAACGAAGAAGATATTAAAAACAGTATTTTCACTGTCCAAGCTTGTATCCCATGGATGGGTGAGTTAATAACACAAATAAAATTAAATACTGTCTGTAGTTTACGCGAGCAGTACACATTTAAATAAAACACTTTCACGGTAGCAGTCGCCGTAGTAGTTTGGCCAAATACCAACTACGACGAACAGATGGCGCTAGCGTAGCAGTTATTGCTTTGGGACACCTTTAGCCTCCCGTGGCCACAGCTGCTGCAAAGGATTCGAAACGTCGCGCTGTAGTTAAAAATCTCTGTTTAACTTTAACTAACATATATCGCGTTTTAAACCGTTTAAGTGTTTTATTTAAACAAAAAAAACAATAACAATAATAATAGGTATACACAATATACATGACTGTCGTTTTTAACATACGTAGTTACATCATCCCACACTAAGGATATAGCAATCGACACCATGTAGCAGTAAGGTCTAACATTGACGACGTAGTAGTAAGGTCTAACATCGACCATCTAGTAGTTAAGTCTAGTTTTAACAATATATTCGCTTTTTAAAAAGGTCCCTCGGACACGTAACAATTTGACTACGTATATTACAAGAAACAATATTATGAAGAATTCAACATAATTCAACTGGTAAATGCGAAAAAATCATTTTTTATTTAGTTAGCATAAGCATGTGATTTTTGGGATTTCCTAGGAAAAATAACAATTTCCATTCTACGTGTATCGTCTTATTTCTTGTGTATAGTCAGTGTTTCGTCTTTGTGTTATTAGGGGTCCGGTCGCTAGAGTAAAGACAGGACTAACTACGATGCCGTTGTCCGTTTGTTTTTCACTAGTCTAGAAGGTCATACATTTCAATATAGTAACACTTATAACAATAATGTTATGTCTTTATTCAGGTCGTCACTACTACTACAACATGACCAGTAGCACTCCATGCACCTCTGAGGGTATCTTCCCCTGGTTCCCCCTCGTCGACTCAGGCAAATTAGAGGGTGTCGGTTTCTTGGTAGCTGGTAAACTGGAGATCCCTAGCGGCAGACGTGACTGGTTCGAACACCCAGACGAGGCAGCTGTCAAAGTAAGTTTCAGTATTTCTGTAACTTTGCATGAAAATACAATTGACAAAATATTTTCAATGAAGGCTTAAAGAATTGTTGACACAGGTGTAACTGATTCTTATGATTTCTATTGATGGTGTATTTCTGGCTTTATGACGAGTTTATTGATCTAATTGTAGCAATAAATCGTAAGTTTGATCTCCAGCGTAACTAACATGTTTCTAAACATTTTATAAATTTGGTGACTGTTAGGAAATCTAGATCTTAAATTAATGGTATGGACGTATGTATGGAGGGCTGGGGTTCTGAATGAATACCGTGCTTCACTGTCTTCCTCTATGATTGAAAAAAAAATGTCGTTAATTTGAGTATTTATAGTTTTTTTTTAAATCGAAAATAAATTGAAAAAATTTTCGACTCAGGGCAGGACTCGGTAGCTCAATTGGTAGAGCAACTGCATGGAACGCTGACGATGCCGGTTCAAGTCCTGCCCGAGTCGAAATTTTTTTCAATTTATTTTCGATTTTTAAATTATATAGTACCTTCATGTGCAATAAAATAACATGTGAAAAATATTAATGTTTTCAAATTTATAGTTTTTCCAAACAGAGCTAATTCTTCACTTCTCATTACATTATTTTCTATTGGGGACACCGATAGAAGGCCGGTTGATCAGTCCATACTATCTGCTATTTCAACCATTTCCCCATTTCCTCTCTACGGAGTGTAATAGCAATGTATCTTAGAACCCCGCTTGTTACGTGGATTTTGTTAAAATAAACCCATTTTATATATTAGTTAATACTGTTATATTGTTTGCCTTTTTTGTATTGTTAGTTAAAATTATGAGCTATTTTAGTTAAAATAAGTTAATATTGGAGTCTACATGACCCGAGAAGCAGATAAAAAACAAAAAAAAATAAATAAAAAAAACACTCGAGGGTCGAGTATTTTACCCAATACAGATATCATAGTTATTGTTATTTGCTGCTGTACCAAAAAAATCATAATAATTATAATTTAAATGGAATCACAATGTACAGATTTAATAAATTGCGTCGTCACTTGTCGATATTATTTTTAATGAAATGCATTAGTCAACTACAGATGTAAAATAATACATTTGTATCACATGTGTAGTTTGGATGACAATGCGTTACGTCATACTCATGTCACGTCAAAATCAAAATGACGGATTAATTTTTATTCTATTAATTTTTAATTTTACCCTTTATTTATAGGCGATCGTGCCCAACGGACCTCAGTGCTTGTACGACTTGGCCAAAAACAACGGTGTCGTAACCATGCACATCTACTTCACAGACCAACCTTGGTACATCGGATGTCCTCTGTGGTGAAGCACTGATAAAAAATAAATGTATGCCATAATGTGTTTTAATAATAATAATCTATATGCTGCCATAAAGTGTGTTTTAAGTCTTCCTGAAATAATGTATGTACAAAAATATATTACAAGGACTCAATGTACCAAGTGAGCTGTACACGTGTCTGCTTATTGTCTTGACTTTACTTCATTAAATTCTAATATGCAACAATAATTTAACAAAATTGTCAAATTTTTATAAGCAACGAAGTCACGATGATTGAATGATATTGACCGAAAATGGTTTACTAACGTGGCTTTTTCAAGTTATAAAGGTATACAATTATTAATAAAATCGTTTTCTCTATAAAATCTACCCTTTAAACAAAATGAGCAATTATTGTCTTATTACTTTTGCTCTAAAAAATCGTAAAACATTATTAAGTACGGTTCTATGTTAGTTGTTATATGCAAGCAAGCTAGGTGATCCTCATTAAAATCCATTTAGTAATCTATAGTGCCTATATCTATTCTAATATTAAAAAATGCTAAAGTAATTCTGTCTGTCTGTCCGGCTTTAGCTACGAAACTACTGAACTGATTTAAATTAAATTTGGTACTCAGATATTTTACTTTTAATGCCAAATAAGGGTTGATAGGGGTTGAAAAGGGGGATGAAAGTTTGTATAGAGATTCGTTGAAGCTAGAACAATGTAACTTTCTTCTTTGGCTTTTTGGGAATATGAGTGAAAAAATAATTATTCAAATCGGTCCAGTACTTTTTGAGTTTATCCGTCATATACAAAAATAGAAAAAGAGAAAAATACAAACCTTTCCTTTTTATAGTATTAATATAGATTAAAAATAAAATACCTAAGTATAAATTACATTTTAAGAAATTGACGATTTAAATAAAACACTTTAACGGTTTAAAACGCGATATATTAGTTAAACTTATTAGAAAATGATTTTTAACTTCGGCCCGACGTTTCGGATGCTTTGCAGCAGCCGTGGTCACCCACGGCTGCTGCAATTAAGTTAAAAATCATTTTCAAATAAGTTTAACTAATATATCGCGTTTTAAACCGTTAAAGTGTTTTATTTAAATGTGTACTACTCGCGTAAACTATAGACAGAAATTGACGATGTCAGCAATTCACGGTTATTAAATATTTATAATCATTATTTCTTTATTTCAAATTATATTTATAAAATTTATTTAGCTAATCCGAGTGTAAGCGGTAACCACGGCAACCCACCACAATCTCACAGATAAGATTGTGCAACAGACGTTAGTGACACATTATTTCCTTTTTCACCCTTTTATCGCAATTAATCCAAAAAGATATAAATCTCTGAGGGAAATAAGCAAAAAATCTATAAACTGGAAATTATCGATAATAACAAACGTTTAATAATTTATACTTTCTGATATATTATATGACACATCACTTAAGCTCTTAATACATATTTTGCTAAGATAATTTTATAATACCACATTTTGAGAATATCAGGATAATTTAATAATTCAATATTGTGACTAGTTTATTAAGGATTTTTTATGCACAATGAAAAAGACAGACAAATATTTTTTAAACTACATACATGTTTTTTGATTCGTGCTTCTACTGTATACTTTCACTATTACATTTGTACTTTTCTATTCTAAGATTTTTAACCGACTTAAAAAAGTAGGTTTTTAATTTGATTGCTATGATTGTTTGCGGATAATTTCTTCGTTTATTAACAGTTTTGTTAGTTATAATATTAGTTCGCTTTTGATAATTCTTTTTTATTAGAAGAAAGGTAAATTCCAAGGTTCTATTATAGGAAAAGGATGTATAAAGGTAACAAACTACAGAAATTAAAAAAACGTCTATAAATATTAGATAAGTCTAGAACGTTTGTAGCTTTTATTATTCAGTACCTTAAATGACTACAATTTTAAAAAAATATAGAGTAGATCTGCTGTTGAAGCCGACAGACAGACAGACATATTAACTTCCTTCTTTCTTTGTTTACGCCTAAATAATTTGCATCGTTGAGAACTTCACACGTGTGTTGTGACTATCATTAGGTTCCTGTTATTGAGGATAAAACGTTTCGATGAAACAAGAAACTTTCCACATTATCTGATGTCTTAAAATACAATATTATAAAATATATCGAAGGATATATTTCGCGTTAACAAGTACTTTACTTATGTTTAACGTGTGTAAAAAATGGGGCCTACAAACCTCTTTTGTACAGAATATTCTTAACTTATCTGTCATTAGGCGCAAACACAATTAGGCAAAGTAATAATAATAATAATAAAACACTTTATTGCACAAACAAATACAGTACAAATATAGTAAAACTAGAATAAATATTTACATAAAAGAGTTAGTGCAAAGGCGGCCTTATCGCCTATGGCGATTTCTTCCAGGCAACCTTTGTATAATAGAAAGGAAAACAAAATAACAGTAAATGAGTAAAAGTCAACAAAAATAGAGAGGAAAATGCAATAAATTGTAAAATACAATGAAATCAAATACCAAACAACGAAAATGTACACTAAACAATAAAAACTTAAGATTAGATTTTTATCTTACAAAGATGCAACTTTATAAATAATAAAAGTATAACATCAAGACTGAAAAGACTGCCTTACAAACTATTATTATTTTCTATCGGGGACACCTGTGGTATGACAGACCCATTTCCCCTTTCCTCCTTGCAGAGGTTTTGGGTCTTGCCTTACAATCTAAGTTGTTAATTTTTATACTTCTATGATTACGATGATATGATACATTGAAATTTGACGTCTAAATTGGTTTAATAATTTATAATAATAATTAAATGTGTTCCGGTAATTGTGTGGAACGCCCCCCTTGAATTTATATTCGTTAAGCCAACTCCTGTTACTTTTAATACACATTTTTAAGTAAAATAAAATAAAGTGTAGGTAAATATTTCAAGTGCCTAGGCGTCACTTAACATATAGCTATTGGAGTAGGTAAATACTATCTCAGTTCCTTTCGTGATTTTCTTTCCTTTTTATCTTTCTACTGTACAGACAGTTATTTAATTTTATACCATAAAGAACTTGTCAAGAGTAGCGCGTTCAAACAATCCCTTTATCCTTATAATATTAATATAGATTCTAATCTTAGAATTAATATAAACCAATAGGCAAAAGTTAAGAGTTCAATGAATTAATAAACAAGCTGTAAATAAATACAAAAATAAATTTGATATACATGTAATTATAATAAGAAAATACCAAACATTATTAGATTATTATTTGGTTTTCTCAAAGAGGGCATCCAATGAGCCAGGGTTCGTCGACGAAGTAGATACGCATCGTGATGAGCTGGTTCTTCTTGGCTAAGTCGTAGAGACATCTCGGTCCGTGGGGAATGATAGCCTGAGAAACAACAGTTTATCAGAACTTGACACTGGAAAAGCTTGCTTTATAATATCAAATATCGAACAGCGAATTGAATCACACAGGGATAAAACTGTATTTTTGTTAGAAGGCTGAAATATACTTTAATTTCCGAGAAAATCTATAAAAAAAATTTGAATTTAACTTATGGAGATTTGCATTAATTGCTACTAATAATAATAAAGCAAAAACATACCTTAACAGCAAACTCCGGGTGCCTTTCGAACCAGTCGCGCTGGCCGCTAACCACCCTGTGTATGCCGGTAGTTAAGAAGCCAACTCCTACCAACTCGTTGGAGTCATACATAGGGAACCAGGGGAAGAGGGAATGGGAGTTGCATTGAGTGGCTTCTGTCATGTTGTAGAAGTAGTGGCGGCCTGTACAAGGGTAAATAATTAAGTAAGGGCCAATATTGTGACAATGCAAAGAAACTAGAGGTGATACTAAAAAGTGTTCCGCTGACAGAAGCGTCACTTAGCGGTATCTAAACATGTATTTCTCTTGAATATACTATTGCTTTACTCACCCATCCAGTTGATACAAGCTTGCTGTGTGAAAATGCTTGAGTCGTTCTTAATTACCGTTTCGTTTCCAGAGATAGTGTAGATCTCCTTGTTGAATCCGGTGACGAAGAGTTTGTCGTCTCTCAATACGTGCCCAGTATTATTTCTTGGGTACAAGTCGAATGAGTCTAAATAAAAATAATAAGAAATTAAATAATTTATCTAAACTTACCATAGTTCCTACAAATACTGTATATATACAAGAATAGTGACTCACATGGTGAAACGAAGAATAACTGCGTGGTCCAGTAAGTCCTGCGTCTTTGTCCGAAGCTGACAGGGGGAGTCCAGTTCGAGTAGCCTTGGGCTTCCCAGTCGAAGGTGGCATTCGCAAAGTCGAACTCACTTTGGTCGAGCTGCACAAGATTTTGTAAAAAAATAGTAAAATTTGATCTACGACCCAGCGTTTAAAGCACTTTTTATGTATAAGACCTGCGATTATTTTTTATTTAATATTATTCAATATATCACTGTCTTAAGAATCAAGAATTAACTCTTCGAGCAATCGAGGAGTTAATTCTAGGTAAGATACGCTTATAACCTGGTGGCATGTAAATGGTGGTACTCACAGCAATTTGAAGACCGGCGATGTTGTCATGGTTGTCGTAGAAGCCGCAAAGCACGCGGTCCGGGTGGCAGTACAGGGTCAAGTTGTTATATGGGGCATTGGGTTCTCCCTGTGCCACACCCCAGCCCGAGAAGAACGCATTGAGGACCGTACGGGGGACATCGAAGAAAAATTCGTCACCAATGGCTAGCCCGTAGTGGAATTTAACTATGAAAATTTAATAAATTGTTTATTTATTATAAAATCTTTCGCAGTATTCATGGCAAATTTTGAAATTCTTTAAAAAAGAGATTTAAGTAATTTCCTTTATTGTCAGAAAATAAACATTTATATAGATTGATTTATATATTATAAATAATAAAACTCTAATAATTATTGGACACATACATACCTCTTAATCCACTTTTGTGTAAACCCTCTGTAATGAATAAAAAAAGATATTTTATACACATTTCAAACGACTGGACTTCTTCCACATCTTTTAAAATGTACTCGAGTTTCTAATAATATTTGTTTTAAGTCATAATGCACCAACACTATAGTATATAGATGAACTGAAATGAAGATCCACTGGAGTTGATGAGAAATTAAAGTAAAAAGGAAAGTAAGATTTGAATATGACTTCAAAGAAGATATCTTGGATTTGAGTGACTCTCCAAATACTTGGTAAGCTTAAAGAAAATAAAATGCAACTATTAATTATAAATGACGACTTATTTTAAATTGCATTATTTAGTAGTATTTATTTATGTAGAACATTTACTTTTTCTTTTACTTGATTAATCTTTTTTTAGACTGTCAATTATTTTTGTAACAGTTTTAGGAAAAGCTTAACAATGTTTGACTAGCAAATGAAAGAAGGAACCTTCTTACCAATACCACTGGCAAGCGCCAACGCGACCAAAATACTTGCGAAGACCTTATTCATCTTGACTCGTTTTGCTGCGTCTGTTGGTTGGGTCAATTGTTCCCTTCCAATATATAGGACTCCTATAATCGCCTTGATTAGATTCATAACGGATAATGGTGACTAATGTCATAATATTTTCCGTTAAGAAAGATAATATTTCGTCCCTCGAAATCAATAATGATAAGACAATAAAGCATTACTTAGGACTTAAAATATTTTCATAATTTGAGCAAGGAAGGGACACTGCAATTTTAATGCTGTTTCAGTAACTGCTAAGTATTATTATCAGTCTAAGAATGGCATTTGCACTTGGTAGCCGCGTTAAGTGCTTTACTGTTTGTAACTAAAGCTAACAAGTCTCTCTCTCGCTCTTTCTCTAGCCTCCGTGATGTGATATATAAAAATTACAGTTTAACAATATCTAAAGAACTAGAAATAAAATTTCATAAAAAGTAATTCAATCTCTCGCACTTAATGCGCTTAACCTTTGAATTTAGACAGAAATCCTTTTTTAACTTGGGGGAAATCCGTTTAGATACCCACCGCACCATATCCGAACTTACACCCCACAGCGGTTACAATAAAAAAGAAGCATACCAAGGTTACCTTAGTTGTAGGTCGAACAGTAGTCCAAGAACAACACTCGAACAAAATATGAATAATAAACAAAAACTCTACTAAAATTTGAGGAAAGCAATAATTGATACTAATTTCTAATGGAAATTAAAGTATTTATACTACTGACAGTATTTAATTCCTAATGGAATTAAAAAATATTAATATAATTATTTTCAATGTCTAAATTACTTCTAAGTGTTCTGTGAATAAACGTAAAAAAAAATGTTCATTCTTTTCATTTTATCCCTAAGCATTTCAAAGTTTATATTTAAAATTGAAGGTTATGTATTTAAATCCATATTATCGGCAGTGAATACTATTTGCTGAGTAATCTGTAAGTACATCGTGTAGTTTCATTTTTATTTATCGTTCATAGTTACAGTTAAAATTTGTGTAGTAGCGTTTTTGAGAGTGTACGTGTGTCCTTCTTATATTATGCTTCTTGTTAACCTTAAATTTAATCTCTCTGGTTGTGGTTAAGTGTTTATCTATGTATTAGTGTAACACTGCAACAATTCTGTCGTTGCACCATTAGTAGAGGGATTCCTCCACATTTTTGGATATATTATGTTATAAAGTTTGGTAGGGTCAATAATTGAAAATCTATCTATACTCATAAATCTCATTGTTTGTTTGTTTGAACTCGCTAATCTCCGGAACTACTGCTTCGACTAGAACGATTATTTTTGAGAGACTTTTATCGAGGAAGGCTCTAAAACATCGCGCTGTGACTAATAGGAGTGAAAAACAGTGGGAAATATGGAAAAACCGAGGAAATATTCATTTACATCTCTGTGGGTTTCCGATGCCTAAGCTTCGAAAACGGATCTAGAGTACAAAAGAGTACAAGACACACAAAAAATATGTATGAAAAAATGATTCCTCTTTAAATAATTTAAAAAATGTCCGCAACACTATATGTCTATATTTTAAAATAAACTTGCAAGAACGACGAGTCGCAAGCAATGTGACGCGACCGATGTCGTGGATAACAGATTCGAGAAAAATGTTGCCGAAACAAACCGATTAATAACTTTGTACCAAATTACTAACTACTGCAAAGGGTTATTGTAGTGCACATTAATATTTAAACGAGTAAAATGCTTTGGTTGGGAACAAGTAAAGAAATCACTTCACTCTAAGTACATGAAGACTGTAAAATGATGTTTGGTAGTAAAAGAAGTGGCGGCGAGTTGTTCTTATTTGAGAGCGTATCTTGTTTAAACAACTGGCAACAAATTAAATTTAATATAACTGTATCGTCGTTTAAAAATGTACCTGTTCACCAATAAAAATAATAGATACATATTTGATGTTCATTACATAAGCAGCTTTGTTTAACAGACTTCAATTCCAACGATTCTATCTTAAGACAACAATATGATTACATGTATTAATACCCTATTGAGATTGTAATCTCAGGTATTAACATTGCGATCTCAATTAGTAATGCAAATCATTTTATTATTAAAATAATTCAACTAATGTGATAAGATTAGGCTATAAAATTTTGAAGTAAGCTCTACCATCAAAAGACCGCAGTCGCTTATCACTTGAGTATATTTCCACGCACGATACGTAAGGACCGCCCCACGATGTAGAATTGGTACCTCCCACCTATGAGATAAACAAGATAACCAGTAAGTTTCTCATATTTTTGGCTAGCTCGTTTGTAATGGCTTTCATTATTACTACTTGTATTTATCTTATAAGAATGGGTATGAGTTTGGATTAAATAATTAACGCTTTTACTGCGTTTGAGATCATTTAATGTTCCACTAAAAACATTAGATTTGAATGACACTCTTATTTTAACATTCAAAGTACTTATAACGTTTACACGAATAGTAGCAGAAAATATATTGCTTACTATTCGTGTACCTGCACCCAATCCTTCATTTATTTAATAAAGGATTGGGGTGTCATCCAACTGATATTTTTGACGTGCCAACGTCTTATAATTCGATAGAATGCTCGCTCGAACAAATGACTCATGCCGCGTTACCTCGCTCTGAGGCGTTCCATGTAAGGCTTGAAGTGCAAGCGAGAGTGCGGAACGAGCGACAAAGAAGCACAAGCCTTGGCTTTGTTTTGGACTGAACTGGACTTCCCCTGTCAGCTTCGGACAGAGGCGAAGGACTTACTGGACCACGCAATTATTCTTTGTTTCTTCATGTAAGTCAAGTCAAGAATTTCCTAAGTTAAATTCGATCGACTTTTTACAGCAAAAATACAATTTTTTATCTCTGTGTGTTTCAATTCGCTGTTCCATTTTTGATATTATAAAGCTGAAGCTTTTCCAGTATCAAGTCGTGATAAACTGTTATTTCTCAGTCTATCGTACCGTATCCCCGGACCGAGATGTCTCTACGACTTAGCCAAGAAGAACCAGCTCATCACGATGCGTATTTATTTCGTCGACGAACCCTGTCTCATTGGATGTCCCCTTTGAGGAAACCAAATAATTATATATTTTAATTTTTTAATAAATGAATATTTATTATTTGATTTAAAGAAGGTCATTTTTTATTTACTTTAATTCAATTCTGGTTTAAAAATTTATCGTTAAGTTTCGGCAGAATATAAAATTATATTTGGTTATAATTGGCATTATTCGATTTATCTGATGCATCCGATATTTATTGATATAAATCGTACAATGTACATATTATAAAATTAAATATAATTAATTATCAATTAAAATTCGATTATAAATTGAAAAAAATACGACTCGACAGGACTTGAACCGTCCTTAATTCATTATTTCTGCATTGACTATGACTGTCTTAGTGCCATTAAATAAATAAATTATAAACTTTTTGTTATATTTGCTACTAAATATATTGAATCATTTTATATTTAGAACCTACACCTTCTTCTCCAGTTGATCAAATATCTGCAAAACATAAAATCATGATTCGAATTGAAAACCTCATTTTTTGAAATCGGTTAGAAAAGAATAAAAATGTGAAAGTAGCCTATACAGAAGAAGTAAAAAATATCAAACCTGAGTTTAGTTATTGTTATTATTTTTTAATAAAATAATAAATTATATATAATATAAAAAATCTCTTATAAATTAGTCACGATTTAAGTAATTATTGATAGACTTAACATGTGGTATTACAATGTATTATCAAACAATTTTGCAATATATGAGCATTTAAGCGATGTTCATATAATATATCAAATCAGAATATATAAATTATTAATATGTTTATAATTGATATTTCCTTTTTTATTTTTTTCGCCTATTTCCCTCGCGGACAATTTTTTTGAGATTATTGCGAAAAAGTAAAAAAAGAAGTAGAGTCCTTTAATATGCCTATCTTCACTATGGTATTAGACTTCCAGAATATCGCCCTGTCGTGTCCTCTGGTTTAGTGCATTCGCTCAGATCATGACGTCGTCATATACCGATTCGACGACCAAATAAAAGAACCAAATCGCTTTTATTTACATGGAATTTTAAGGAACGAAACATTATTTGTCTAAAAGTCTGTCCTAATAAATAATTGGCGAAAGATAAATGCCTAAACCTTTTTTGTCATTAAATAAAACTTAACAATCGATTTACCAATGAACGTTTCAATAGTGAAAATAGGCGAAACGTCTTTGCCGAAAAGGAATAGATTCATTTAAAGCCAAAAACTCTCGATAAATGCCTAATCAACACTCCTATAGCCTTCAAACAAACAAAGTAGATAGATAAAAATTAAGAGCTACGAAATGACATTGAAATCTGTCGATACTAAATTGAACATCTATTCAGAATGTAAAAACATGTCATTATATAAATTAAAAATATTTAGTATACTTTTTGTGTTAGTTATTGATTTAATGAATGTCTTAGACTGGAGCATTAAAATAAATTTCTTTCAATGTGGAAAAATGCTCGAATGATTTTAGACGGCACCTAAGGCATTCAACTATAATTAGGCCCGGGACCATTGAAAGCGTGACGAATCACGGACCTGGGGTGTTAGCTTTTAGGTATTTAGGATTCGTTTTACGGCAAAGCAGCGACTTCACTAGCCTTTTTACGGTTCAAATTTTATGCGACACCTTAGTGAGAAGCCATTTAGAATACAACGCTACGGTTTGGTCTCCTCACTAGACAGTTGGAAAAGGTACAAAATAAGTTTACGCGTTTTCTTTACATGTACGGTGAGTTAATGGAGCTTAGAGTGAAAGGGAGTTGTCCTGAGCGTAGATTAGGTATTACGGTGAAAAGAAACTAATGTGAAGTAAGAAATGCGACGTGCGCGAGAAGAGAACCTCTTCTCGCTCACCGCGTCGGCCGAACAGCCCGGAAAACAATGATATGCTAAGTTCGTGAAGTGTTTACAGTTTATGATTTCCTATAGATTATGAGATAATAAACTAATAATGACTAATAGTAAACTAATGATATTTAATATTAGTTAATAGTTAGTTATAGGTCATAGTTTAATTTAATTGTATATTTCTATGTCAGTTTTTAAGTTCAGTGTTGAATTGGGCTCCCACCTGTCATGACAAATTTTTATGATAAATAAATAAATAAGTAACTCATACTTACATATGCCTACTTTACTTTTTTCTTATACTTTTTAAATATTGTTCAAATTACGTGGGCATGGTAATAAAGTTAAAAAAAAAAAAAAAAAAAAAAAAAAAATTTAAAATAAATTTTTTTTTTTTCCCCCCCCCCCAAAACCCCCCCGCCAGGGGAAAAAACACAGAAAAAATCCACATTCCACATACATAATATAGCCACTGACATTAGTCACAAATTGATTGTTTCCTTTTTTAAATATTTAATCCCAAAATATGCAAATCTATTATCTAAGGAAATTAAAGAACAAAATAATCGATAAATAGGATAGTAACGATTACACAGGAAATGCTTAGATATAATGGTAATATTTATCAATTTCTGTTGGATAATTTATGACACATCGCATAAAAGCGTGGCACATTTTCTTGGCTAAGATAATAATGTAATTGATTATATATAATAAAAAAAATATATCCAATTTTAAATGCAATTAAGAATTAAGTTCTTAAGATACAAAATGTTAATGATTTTGTAAGTGACCCATTTTATAAGGACATTTTTTTACGCCATTTTATTCTCCATTTCTATTTCCAAAAGATTAAAAACATGCTTACATGGGCCCAGTCCTCCGTTATGATCGTTATCACCTTTTTATATTCATAATACGCTAGTGCTATGGTTGAAGTTACATTGCGCGAGAGGTGCATGTACTACTTGAAAAAAATATCGTCGATGATGTGTAGGACTCGGTAGCTCAATTGGTAGAGCAACAGCACGGAACGCTGACGATGCCGGTCCAAGTCCTCTCCGAGTCGAAAATGATTTAATTTTATTTATCGATTTTTAAATTATATAGTGCCATCATATGCAATAACATAAAGTTTTCAAATTGTATTGGGTAGTATAATAATATTCAACTAAGAATTGTAATTATTGAGTTGTCTATATTGATAGACACCTACTCTTTGTGGGAATAAATATTTTTAAATATTAATATGTTATTTATTTATTTAAAAAAAGCCCGTCAGCGGGTATTTTGGAGTATGAAAAAAAATAATATTAAAAGACCCACTAAGAGATCAGCATATCCTATCGAGTACTACGTGCCTAAGAGAAACATAGGTACGGACTAAATATAAGGTACAATGTTAATAAACTACATGCTAAAATAGAGAGTGAGAATCATAAAACTAACGTACAGTAAGTTAGTACTATGTTATATAGCTGAAGAGTTAGTTTGTTTCTTTGAATGCGCTAATCTCAGGAACTACGGGTTCGAATTGAAACATTTTTCAATTTTGAGCAGTCGAGGGTCTTAATAAAAGATGTAGAGTAACGGCTCATTTTTTTTATAATAGGGAAAATAAATAAAAAATGAGAAAATGGTTTCTTCAAAAAAATGTTTTTATATGAATTACTCGCCCCGCAGCTTAGTCAATAATAGTTATTGGTTTTCAATGTCTATGCAAAATTAGCGTAACCAGTAGAATCTCACTAAATAAATAACTTAAAGGAAAATAAGTAATCAATTGGTACCGCGTTAATGTGGAGCTCCCTCGGTACAGGTACTGCATGACAGACTTGCCCGTCCGCCAATACTTCATCTCCAAAATAGAATTCAGCTGCCTTTAAGGGGGGGGTCATATTTTAAGACCGCAGCATTGGCGGTCCACTGAATGTCGAAAACAGTCGTAATTACTTTTACGTGCTTGTAATTTAAGTAACATTTCCTATACATGTATGTATATTGTTTTTATAATATGTATATACTTGTTATAATGTAAACACATTAATATACATTGAAATTTCTTTTCCTTTTCAAAATACTTAGTTATAAGTTTGGTAAGAGGATGGTTATAGATGTAAATTAATAGGAACTAAATAAAGAACCACCAAGGAACAGTGGTTGCAAATATTCATTTATTTGCTATTGAAATACATTTACATGCTATTTACAAATATGGGGTCTCGCCGGGCACGATGCATCATCTCGACTCTAACATTTATTATGATTTATATATTAAGATAAGTACTCACTCACGAGACTACACGTATGTTAACGACACACTGTGTCGCTTTTTTAACAAATAAATAAACAAGTTAAGTAGTTAGATAATTCATTTAGGTTATAGTTATATAGTAGATTTTTTTTTCATATCGAGTTATACGGTCACGGTAACAAGTAATCCGTGACATAAATGAACCGATGCACGATTTTCATGCCCGGCGAATATAATGATAAATTAATAAAAAAAATGTAATTCTCAATATGAATTTATTTATTGAAAATATAAACATACATTATTATTTGATATCTGACTTTATCACACAGGGCATCCAATGAGCCAAGGTTCGTTGATGAAGTAAATACGCATCGTGATGAGCTCGTTCCTTCTGGCCAAGTCGTAGAGACATCTCGGTCCGTGGGGAACGATAGCCTGAGAAACAACAGTATAGCTTTATAATATAAAATATCTAACAGCGAATTGCATACTTAGAAATTATAAAAGAATCGAGCCTAACTTATAGACACTTTCATTTATTGCTACTAATTTGGGAGTGAAAGTAAGAGAATGAGGTATTTTCGAGTGAAATATAATAGTTTAGGGAGTTCAATAGTGTACCTTAACAGCGAACTCCGGGTGCCTTTCGAACCAGTCGCGCTGGCCGCTAACCACCCTGTGTATGCCGGTAGTTAAGAAGCCAACTCCTACCAACTCGTTGGACTCATACATAGGGAACCAGGGGAAGAGGGAATGGGAGTTGCATTGAGTGGCTTCTGTCATATTGTAGAAGTAGTGACGACCTGTATCAAGATATGATATATAAATATATAAGGGTATCAAATATCGTAAGAATGCAACGTACGTGGAAGACATACTAAGAAGTGTTCCGCTGACAAAAATGTCACTTATGTATCTAAAGATGTCTTTCTCTTGAAAATCGTGTTGATTTTTTACTCACCCATCCAGTTGATACAAGATTGCTGTGTGAAAATGCTTGAGTCGTTCTTAATGACCGTTTCGTTTCCAGGGATAGTGTAGATCTCCTTGTTGAATCCGGTGACGAAGAGTTTGTCGTCTCTCAATACGTGATCAGTATTATTTCTTGGGTACAAGTCGAATGAGTCTGAAACGAGAATAATAAGGGATAAAAACATTTGTCAGTTTCTACAGACTGCCAACACAAGTAACTTGACTTACATGGAGAAACGAAGAATAACTGCGTGGTCCAGTAAGTCCTTCGCCTCTGTCCGAAGCTGACAGGGGGGCTCCAGTACGAGTAGCCTTGGGCTTCCCAGTCGAAGGTGGCATTCGCGAAGTCGAACTCACCTTGGTCGAGCTGCGGAGTATGTTGTTACAAAAATTAGAATTGAAAATAGATTTGTTATGCGCTAAAGCTCTATCACTTGAGGTATATTAACTACAACCCACTCTGCAGCTGTGATCTTCGTGACATATCTAGTATAGTTTGATTCCTCTGTCTACGTCTATACTTTAGGAAATAATTATATTAGCTACTATTTAATTTAATTGTAAATACATTATTGAATATATTATATTATATACTGCGAGAGCTACAAAAAGAGAGAGAAAGAGAAAGTTTATTTTTACCCGGGTAAGAAATGTTTTAGAAAACGTTATATGTTAAGACTAAGATACTCTTTCAAGAAGGTTGAAAAGCCCACCTTTGCTAAATAGCGTTACTCACAGCAATTTGAAGACCGGCGATGTTGTCATGGTTGTCGTAAAAGCCGCAAAGCACGCGGTCTGGGTGGCAGTACAGGGTCAAGTTGTTATATGGGGCATTGGGTTCTCCCTGTGCCACACCCCAGCCTGAGAAGAACGCATTGAGGACCGTACGGGGGACATCGAAGAAGAATTCGTCACCAACGGCAAGTCCATAGTTGAATTTAACTGTGGAAATTTATTTATTAGCTAAGTTATTTAACATTTGCAGCATCAATATCTTTTTTTGAAATATTTATTGTTTAGAGGATTTTGTAAACAATTCACGTACATCTTAATCGTTCAATTTACTTACCTCTTAATCCGCTTCGGTGTAAACCGTCTGCAAAAGAAAACTCATCTTTTAGGACAATTTTAAACAAACATTCCTATGAACAATTTCATTCTACGTTATTAATTTGAGAATTCTACTAAAACTTGAGGAGACAATTTTAATTCTTTATCACATACAGTCTTTTTTTTAACTTGATAACTTTTATGAAGTTGTACTTAAACATCACTTTAGAATACTTTGGAGACGCAAGAAGTGAAGCAGCAGGCATAGACGAGAGGTTCGGAACAAGTTACAAAATTTACTTTTCTTCTTCTCCATGATTTTTAGGTAAAAATATATATTAAGCTATTCCTAATAGCAGTTTCAGTAACGAAAAAAAAAATTCTTACCAATACCACTGGCAAGCGCCAACGCGACCAAAATACTAGCGAAGACCCTATTCATCTTGACTCGTTTGCTGCGACTGTTGGTTGGGTCAATTGATCCCTCCCAATATATAGGACTTTTTTAATCGCGTAGATTAGATTTACAAGAGACGATTATGAGTGACGAAGGACACATTTTTCTTTAGTAGGTATTGATTTGGTATTATCACAATTAAGCGCTAAGCTCTCATCCAAGATAATGCCTCGAAAAAAAGAAAGTGAATTAATTATCCTCCATAACAGCAACACAGTAACGCGTTGTTATTATAACACATCTGTGTCAGCGACTTTGTCCGTGTAAAATATTTATTTTGGGCATCAAAATTTGTTTTTGACAAAATCCTGTTCAACAAAATTAAGCTGTTACCCACGACGTAGTTAGCGTCGCGTCGTTCCCACAAATCTAAAAAGATATAGGGTCGCAGACATGTTTTAAGATCACTTCAAGAGGAATCGTTCTTTTATACATATTTTTTGGTATCTCTAATAGCTTTTGCAGCTTACGTCTCGGAAACCCATAATGATGAATAATTTTCCGTTTTTTTTTTCGCCATTCCCGCTGTTATTTCGCTAGCATTAGTCATATCGCGATGTTTTAAACCCTAATACTGCGGCCCGGTGGACAAACAAATATACTTAACAATATTTTTTGTGACAGTAGAAGAGATAAGTTAATTTGATGAATTGTTCACACGCTAGCATCTAACATCATAATAATTATTTTCTAAAAGTTCTCCCAAGCTTCAGCTTTATTGGGCCTGCAGCCTTCAGCTTTCTGCGGGCCTAAACGCTCTTTTGTGTATGATTGTTTCTGACGCGGATGAAACATCAATATTGCTACCATATGATATCCAGCTTTCCCATTTTAAATAATCTTCAAATTATTTTAGAAATTTTAGAATTTGTACATTGAAGAACAGAAGCGGAGAGACAGCGTGAAAAGTGAACAAAACGGGGGAAAATTTTCATCTCTATTGGGTTTCAGTTGCGTACGCTGCGAAAACTGTTAAAGGTAACTAAAAAATGTCTATGAAAGAATTATTCCTCTTTAAATAATCTAAAAACGCGACGCTATATGTCTATCTTTTAAGATTAGCTTGTAAAAACGACGAGAAGGGACGCGATCGACGTCGTCGATAACAGCCTAAGTTTATAAAGATGATGGGGTTTGCAAAACCTAATTTGGATGCCGAAAATAACGATTCTCGCGCACAAACTCGCTGGCACAGCTAGTCCTATGTGTTGTTTCATATCACTAGTGTACATAATAAGAACTAGGTATGATTGCGAAAAGTATACGTGTCAAAAGTACAAGCGTTAGTTATTTAATCCAACGTCATGCCCATTCTCATAGGATAAATACATAGTAGCATATTTGAATTCATTGCAAACCCAAAATGACCGTTACAAACGAGAACGCCGAAAATAGTGAAGAACTTTCTGGTAATCATCATTATCATAAATGGGAGGTACCAATCAATTGAGAGGCGTTTTTTTCGTATGGTACGAGGAAATGTGAACAAGTGATAAGCGACCGCGGCCTCTTATTGGTAGAGCTAACTCAAATTTACAGACCAAGCTTATCACATTAGTTGAATTATTTTAATAATCGTAAGCGGCTTGCATTACTAATTGAGATCGCAATGTTAATACCTTTGGTTACAATCTTAATAGGGTATTAATTCGTGTAATCATATTGTTGTCTTAAGAGGGTCGTTGGAACTGAAGTCTGTTAAACGAAGCTTCTGTTAAGAAAAGTTGCAAGAAACACGCCGCCACTTTAAATGCCAAATGTCATTTGACTACACACAGAGTAATAACTACGTGTGTACGGCTTGGTCGGATTTTTATTAATATAACAATTAAATAAAACACTTTAACGGTTTAAAACGCGATATATTAGTTAAACTTATTTGAAAATGATTTTTAACTTCGGCCCGATCGTTTCTTCCCCGGTTAATCCTAAGTTTTACAAGCGATACGCAGATACCTACCACTTCCTTTACCATTTACCCAAAGCACAAGTATCAGCATTTCTTACACATCTTAACTTGAATTCATGATAACATTAAGTTTACAATTGAACAGGAGGACAAGAACACAGGTAGTGTGTTCTTAGACATATTAGTAATTCGTGACGAAAACGGTAATATCGGGCATACCGTCCTTAGAAAAACCACCCTAATAGATAGGTATTTGAACTGTGACTCACATCACCACCCCAGCCAACTTAGTTCTGTCGGAGTATCTTTGTTTCAAAGAGCCCGCCGTCTCTGTAATGCTGCCCACTTAAATGAAGATTACAGCATGTCAAGCAGGTCCTTTGCAAGAACAAGCTGAGAGTCGCTCCACAGCATCCCAGGAACAGGAACAAGCCACCCACATTCAAACGTCAAACCGCCTACTTTAACGGTATTTAAACGCGAGTTACTAGTTAGAATTAGTTGGGCCAAATGAGCTTCTATTGACACAATTTTCAAGCGCCCAGGACGATTCAGATGCTTTCCTACATCCGTGGTCAAACAGAAGACCATATCAAACAGAATGGAAGGACCGTCGCGGATGTAAAGTACAAAAGTTGCTGGCAACACTCTATGGAATGGCCCAACTCTACATTCGTTAGGGCCCAATCATTACATCCTCGCAATGAGAGAGTCGATTTTTTCCAAGATTAGTACGCGAAGCAATTGCAATCAAAAAACACCGAAATCTCAAAAGGGAGGACGGTCTCAAATTATCAAACACCTGGAATCCCAGATTAAGACCTCTGGATCCCAATAAACAGCATACCGGCAAACGCGAAGACACCGTTAGTCAATTCTGTACGGACCCGGCCAGTTTCGCCAAATACCAAATTCGACGGAACAGATGGCGCTTGCATAGCAATTTTTTACTTTAACGTCAAAGAAATACCCTCCTTTAGTCTTCCCATGACCACGGCTGCTACAAAGCATCCGAAACATCGGATCGCAGAAATATGTCTGCCCTATATTATAGCAACAAATTTTCGTTCGTATCGTTATCAGCTGTTTTAAATTACGGAACAGATTTTGATAGGTTGTTTTCTTTAATCTGGACTATATAATAAGAAATAAAAAAACGATACTATTAGAAATGTACGTGGAAAACATAAACTTTTATATTAGACATATTTATGAATATAAAAAATATAAAACGCCTAGCTATATCGATAAGCAAAACGTGGTTGAGTATTGCAAAATTTTCTCAGGAGGTTCATTAAATTCCTTAATTTTGCCAATTTAGATATAGAATAAAACCGGAAATGCACCAAGAGTGTGTCGGACACCGGTACCAAAGGTTGTGTACTGTAAATACTTAAATAAATTCGAAATTAATTAAATCAAATTGGACAAAAATAGCGAAAACACTATATTTTTTCTTTTAACATGCGTTGTAATAGTGGGACATGTAAAACATACATTCAAAAATGTCAATAAAGCGACATCGTGATTTTTGAGTTATTTTTGGGGACAGACAGCAAAGTAGGTACTACGAAAATCTAAAAAAAAATGTGAAAATGTTATCTTTTCAGCCGAATATTATTAGTCATAAATAATAATATAATTTTAATCATTACGACAGTTATAGACGTCACATACATGAATAGATTGTATTATTCATACTTTAATTATAAATGTAGAAAAACAATATTTTTAAGCAACGGAATTATTTACTTATCAAACGAATTATAGACGAGATTAAACTAGCAATGATAAAAAGTGTTACATGTGAAAGATAGACGAAAATAACGTGAATAATTAATGTAGGAACCTCGTTTGACCTCCCCTGTGGCCCAGTAGTGTACCGTGTGTTGCATTGCCCAGGGTTTGTATCCTGGGAAAAATGGATTGGTTCACGAAGAAGGATGATTGTCTGGAAATAATAACACTTAGTCAACATAAATTCTAAATAATGGTAATTTGTAATAAGATTGCCATGGTTACCCGATCGGGGATCGAACTGTATACCGCACGATTGAAAGCATTATAGATGGACTACTGTAATTTGTGTTAATTAAATAAACTTTTCAGTTATTTCCCGCAGTAGAACATCGCCAATGTTCACACCGAGTTTGGGTTCGGTTCTAAAAATTATCTCAGAATTTTCAGTCGCTGATACCATTTGCTCTTTTGCTCAAAGTGCGGAAATATTAGTTAACATATTTAACTACGGTTCGACGTTTCGGTAGCTTTGCAGCAGCCGCGGTCACGGAGGAAACATACCAACGGTCATGTTAAGTCTCTGCATGAAGAGTTGGATATAAAATTGGTGTTACAAAAAACTGAGAGGCGTACATTTGTCTACAGACATTCTCAGGGAAACTGGACATTCAATAACATCCAGGTCATGTAACTCAGGTCACAGATGAAAGAGCCGAGTTTAGTCGCGTTTCGACTACAGTATTATGATGCTAATGAGGAAAGCTAACAGCGCATCAAGTTTAGACGTTATGTGGCTGTGGTATTAACCTTCCATCACGTCAACGCCGTGCTCGTCTGTCCATGTAGATTTTTAAATATTCTAAGTTGAAAATATATCAGGTCAATAGTATCTTAGTTAGATATATGAAGGGATAACTTTCAGCTTTCATTTAGTGGACCCAAGATTCTTCTTAAACAACTCGAATAAGAGATTAGGCAACAAGATATAATGGATACTTTAAACGGAGCTGTAAAGAAGAGTGTTTATCAATTAAATTATCAGTAAAAATGAATGATTAGTATATTTCAGTTTTCTGTTATCAAAGTTAAGAATACCCAATCTCTATATCATTTCATATCTGCGAAAGATAATGCAGCTTAATATTTTGTACATTAGATAATAAAATTATAACCAAACTAGCTAATATATGTCCGTTTCACTGGATTTTACGTTCTATTAAATACCTTACACGACTCACTTTTGGTTGTGTTTTTCGAGATTTGTAATTCTAAGTGCGTTTTGTAACAGGAGTATAGAGACAGTATATTTAAAATATTTATTTAGGTACCTACAACCATTTTTTAGAAACACAAAACCTTCTTGAATCCTTTTTTAATTATTGTTTTTTTTTAATTTTTTTCTACTGGTTCTTCGCTGCTATCGATCGTAATGTGATGTTGTTTAGTCTAAATTCTTCCTCGACAAAAAGTAAATTTAAACAAAACGTCGGGCCGTTGTTCCATTGTGAATAATTTAACGAAAAACAACTCGTTATAAACCGTTAAAGGAGTTTTATTTTAATGTGAACACCTCACGTTATCACGACATTATTTTAAGTCTATTAAAGCCGTGGACGTTAAACTAGTGATAAAATTAATTAAAACCTAATCGAAGATAGTCATGATCCATGAAATATCTAATCTTAGGGATTATGTGAATCCCGAATCTCTATAAATCGAGGCTCAAATTTGAATATGTGTCACTGTTGGTGGTTCAAGATGGGTCGGATACTCCTAGCTGTTCTTGTCGCCTTCGCGTTTGCTTGTAGCGCTGGTAAGCATATTTAGAAGTCATTTGGAAAGACTAAGCCAACTATGCTTGTTGACATGAGGAATGTCTAAGGCAATTTAAACACACTTTTATATTACTGGAAAAACACAGGCGGGTGGAGACAGAAAAAACAGAGGACTATTGTGTTTTAATGACAGAGGAGGACAGACGAGCCTGGGGTTTCTTGATAGTAGGTGATATACAGCCTATAGCATCCTAACAAGATGCGCTGTCAGCCCATTTTGGCTTTGGATATTCGGAAATCCACATAATGAAACCGTAACGGAATTAAGCTTCAAGGCTTTTTCATCGGTGAACAGTGGTTCGTGGCCCGAACGAAATTTCTATAGTCCTATCACCCAATATGAAGAATTCTAAAATGTTTGAGAAAAAAAATTGAACCATTTGAAACATGTTGGACCCGATGGGGATCGAATCCACGACCCGTTGATTATTAGCCATACATTGCTACCATTAGACCCACGAGGCCGACGAACGTTACATATTTAGTTTACTTTTGCCCAAAAACTGTTCCGTGTTGACTAGATATTTCGTGTTTATTACGTAACGTAACGCCTTATTGTTTTATTTTTGACGTGACGATATAACTCATTAAAAATTACTAAAGGCATTAATTGCTTTAAATAATTAAGCTGATTAGAAATTCTCGAATTTTTATCAACTATCTTATTGTTATACTATCTAATTTTGTGTTATTTAGATACAATCATTTGTGTACTTAGCTTTAAACTATTCCTAATTTAAATTTATTTGTTACAGAGGGTGCTCTCAGGCGCGGATTAAGAGGTTTGTATTATTTTAATTTTAAATAAAACACCTTAAACGGTTTAAAACGGAAACTATATTTGATAACTTATTTTAATTTAATCTGGTGTATGGCCCGACGTTTTTGCAAAGCATCTTAAAAGCCGTTGCAAGTGTTTTACTAAGTACTATTTGCGTAAACTGCATACAATACTTAATTTAATACTTCTACTTCTTACAATTCACACATTAAACTTTTGTTTGAAAAAATAAAAGTTTAACTTAAAAGTAAATACATCTTCGCTTACAGCCTTATTCACATTAACATTCAATTATTTTCAGTGAAATTCAATGTCGGATTAGGCGTCGGTACCGATTTCTTCTTCGATGTTCCACGTACTGTCCTCAGCGCGATTTTCGATGGCTGGAGTGTCACTCAGGGTGAGGCCAACCTCCCCAACTCCAACTTGACCATGTACTGCCACCCGGAACGCGTGCTTTGCAGCTTCTTCGACAGCACCGACAGAATTGCTGGTCTTCAAATCGCTGTTAGTATCTGTATTGCTTTATAGCGAACCTTGTAACGTGTAGGAAGGAAAAATACCCCAGTCATATAAACTAGATGCACTGTCGACCTCTTTTGGATTTGAGCATTCGGAAATCCACAGACCAAAACAAAAGGCGATCAAGTTTCACGGCTTTTGCCGTGACGTGGCATCTGTGAACAGTGATTCGTGAGCTGGACTAATGGTAGTAACGTAAATATCAAAATTGCAAATTTACATAGCTACTTTTTGGTTTCTGGGTAACGTCATATACCTATGATGCTTCTTCACGCTGGTTTTTCGTAGCGCAGAACACGAGTTATATGTCTCTAACAATAACCCTTGTTTAAATTATTTAAATGACATGACAAATAAATAAATACTATGTTAGTTTATTGTTAAGTAAGATGAAAATGGTTTTTTTTTCGACATCAAACGCTTTACAGCTTGACCAAAGCGAATTCTCCGACGCTCTGTTTGACTGGAGAGTCCAAGGTTTCTCAGAATGGAGGCCGCCAGTCACTTTTGGACAAAGACGCAGGACCTACTGGACAACACAGATATTCTTCGTATCCCCAGGTAAATTTTAAATTGTTCTTGGTCACAGTTCGTTTATTATTAAAGTAATAAAGTAAGTTATACAAGATTACCCTGGATATATATATATAAAAATTTGTATTATTGTCTGGACTACCAGCGGTGTTGATAATCCTGTCTTATCAGATATAAACATAGTCTAATTACGAGTTTTTATATTAGCTCGTAAATCTTAATATACTTCTAAATACTGAATCATAAATACCATTTATGTTTAAAACATACGAAAAAATATGTATTAATATTGCATTCTACCCTCGCATAGGCGCATCTTCCTTGACCGTGTACGACGCGAGAAACGACTTCGTCGATGTAATAAGGGAAAACAAACTCTTCGTCACTGGCATCAACAAAGAACTCCTGGTTATTCCGGGAGACGAAGCTGATATTAAAAGCAGTATTTTCACAGAACAAGCTTGCATACCATGGATGGGTAAGTTCAAAGTATAAGTATATTTTTGGCTACACATATATCGCCGGGCTTGATGGTCCAATAGTAGAAAGGTATGAATAATCAACGAATCGTGGATTCGAGCCCCACCGGGTCACACATTTTTTTTTAATTTTTCAATTTATATTTTTTCTGAAACATGTGGGACAACGTCTACAGATCTGGAATAGGCGGTAGGAATATCAAAACTCCGTTCTTATCACGATCTACCGTCTATAGATGAAAAAACCGTGAAGTTTATTCGCGTTTGGATTTCAGTCTATGGATTTCCGAATATCCAAAGCCAATATAGGTCAACAGAGCATCTTGCTTAGATGTTATATAGGGTATTCCCATCAAGTGAACTCCATACTTGTCAATAATTAAATAATAACCGATTTCAATTAAATTACGAAAATATGTCGTCAGGTCGTCACTACTACTACAACATGTCCGAGAGCACCCCCTGCACGTCCGAGGGCATCTACCCCTGGTTCCCCCTCTACAACTCTGCCAAATTAGAAGGAGTTGGCTTCTTGGTCGCTGGTAAATTGCAGCTCGTGAGCGGAAGACGCGACTGGTTCGAGCGACCACCAGAACTAGCTGTTAGGGTTAGTATCAAACACTATCTAGACTAAATACTGCCTATAGTTTAAGCGAGTAGTACACATTTAAATAAAACACTTTAACGGTTTAAAACGCGATATGCTATGCTTTGCGGCAGCCGTGGTCACGGCGCCGCAAATCCGAAACCGAAACGTCGGGCCGAAGTTAAAAATCAGTTTCAAATAAGTTTAACTAATATATCGCGTTTTAAACCGTTAAAGTGTTTACTTATAAAAAAATTCACGTGTCATGCGCAGTATTATTTAAGGCCCAGAAACACTTTTTTCTAGGAATTATTCTTATTATTTTCTTATAAAAATTTAAAATTTCGAACGCAGCAGCTTTTGATCAAAACGCAATGCTTTCTACTGCTTCGTCTGAAAATGGTATACTAATTGTATCAGTTTTCTATTTGCCTACATCATATGGACTTGTAATAACTTGTACACAAAGAAATCCAGCGTAAAAATTCTGGTGCCTTTTACCAGGCCAAGGTTTTGGTCTTATCTCTTATATCTGTTTCAGGCAATTGTACCTCGTGGACCCCAATGCCTCTACGACCTATCCAGGGAGACCGGTGTTGTGACCATGCACATTTACTTCACCGACCAACCCTGGCAGATCGGATGCCCTCTGTGGTGAAGAAGTCATTTGACCCAAAGTGAATTACTAAGTTTTAATACTGTTAATAAATACAATTAAATAATTTGCTTTTTATATAAGAATGTTGGAAAAATCTGCAATTACATGAAACATAAGTCGTTTTTCTTACAAGGGTTGCTTGAGATTTAATTCGTTGACTAAAGACCTAAAATTGAAGTACTGATACGGTGATGCTATTAATAAAAATCTTTTTTAAAGAATCTGTTTATTTGACCAACACTTAAAACTACTCAACACCAACAGGAGTCCTAAAGGATTTCTTTTTAATTTTCTGCTGTCTTCGCTTAAGATGTCTTTGTATTCGATTTGAGCCTTCTTTCTTTAATTCCTCATATTGTTTCACCAATGACTCTACACGCATTTCAGCTGTAAAAAATAAAAAATAATTGTGATACAAGGAAACATAGTCGGAAACCTTACCTGCAAATAAAAGTGATTGTTTAAAACAAACACAAAAATTCATTTGCCCATACCACATTTAGGTTACTGGCTACGTATTATATGGGTACGTCAGTAACCATCTTTTTTTTTCTGTAAAAATTCTCTAATAGATATTTATAATGAACTTACATTTGTTCTTAAAGTGTGGCTGTCTGCCCTGCCTAAGCTCTTCTTCAACCTGTTCAATCTCTTTTCCTCTTGTTTCTTGCTCTTTCTTTTCTTTTTTACTTGACCTGAGTTTATCCTTCAACCTTTGCAAGAGCCGTCTTAACTGCAATTGTTTGTCGGGGTCTGTACATGCTTTAAGTTCTCTTTTAATGGCTTTCATGTCGTTCATCTGCATGTCCGTAATGAAACCATAGTCTCGGGAAAATTGTTTCTTGTCAAATGTACCACACAGGGGGTCAAATCTAAAAAATATATGAAACTTTCATTTTTATAACAGGCCCTGTGACGGTAAATTTGGACAGCATTCTAATGACACGCACTAGCTAGTTGGCCCCAAATGGCCTACTACTGATGGTCAAGTGCAGAAAACTAGATGAAACAGATTTAAATGAAGTTTTGATAGATTTTTATATATAGCGATAATTATTTAAACTCTAGACAACTCAGGCCACAGTGCTGCAAGCAACTACAAGGGTTTGTTGTGGCCCTAAGCACATTTAACAGTATTTATTAAAAAGTATATTATTTTCAAAGATAAAATTACAAAAATAATATTTAAAAAAAGTGTTTTAGTACATGCATACTACCATTGTATGTATCATTTGACCAACAAGGGTCACACAAGTATACTTGGTTTACCATGATATGTTCATTATCTTGTATAAACCTGATAATACAAAATCAATCATTAAAATAAAAACTAACCTTGGATCTCGAGCTTCCCTCTTTTGAACTGGACCAATATCGAGCTGCATTTTAACTGGTTTCTTGGCACTCATTTCCCTTGGTCTATTTTTGTTTTCTCGTTTGAAGACTCTAGGTTTATCTTCACTTTTATTAATTGTATTTTTACCAAAGACAACTTCTTTATACACTTTGGCGCCCACCTTTTCTTTGAGCTTTTGAAGATCCTCAAAGGACATTGTGGACAATTCCTGTCTGATAGCGGTCTAAAAAATTTAAAGAAATAATATATTTATATATTATTTCTATAGATATTGACAATGATTTCTCAGAATTACGTAATAGGATAACGTAGCCTAAATATCAACAGTTTATATAATTATACCAACCCTTTCTGTATCGTCCACGCCTGATTCATGACTATCATCATCACTACTCATGCTGCCTGAAGTTTGGTAGTGTAGTCTTCAAATGTTTTTGTAAGAACAATAACGAACGAAAAACCAAACGTTAACGTGTAGATAAAGCACTTATTACAAGCATAAAATGTATTTAGTAAGAGAAGAAAGTTTCATAAATATATCGCCAAAGAATTTACAAAACACACCACTGAAATACACAAATTAACCACAGATGTAATTGTGTAATGCAGGTAACCACAGACCACTACTGTAGACCACAGTGGATATATTCGGAGGCCCACAGCTTATAACCGTCCTAACACACGGTCAATTTACTAGGGTCGATTTTCCTAACTACTGGATGAAGGAGACCTTCGGGCAAAAAGAATGGGGAAAAGTATAAGCACGAATGTATACCATCCCCAGTAAACAATTTCACGAGTATAGTGGCAAGAGTCAACGTCTCTTCAGTTAAGAAAAGGATGGTGACACCTTTCCCATGTAATATCCCATTGTTATAAATAAATATTTATTAAAACACTATAACCGGAATGTCTGAGTAGAGGCTTATTTTAAAAAAAAAGTGAATCGCGGTGTGCAAATTTAAATGTTATTTTCTTCTTGCTCGAGGATTTGGATCTTAAATAAACTTTGAGTATAAACTTTATATTATGATGAAAATGAAAAAAAAAATACAATAATCTTGGCGGCGGCGACCTTTCGTGGCAAAAAACCGCCGAAGCTAAAAGGAAAATAGTATTTATTAGTGTATTACTTTCAATGAACTTTAGAAATAAGTTATTGTTTGGACTAGCGCTGGGTAGCGGTCTCAGCTGTTTACGCGCACACCGGTTCCATAATATATTAATATTATATTAATCAATAGGCTACTGGTAGCCTAAGATACCTGCAAAAATTTAAATCTGGTGACATCTTTCATCCCTGTTATAAGATAAAAAATAATAATCTGTATAACATTGTCTATTCATTACTCTTAATAGGGCAAAGTGACCGTGATAGAAAACTTAAAATCTGTCAACATCGTTTCTAAGAAAAGATTGAATATGATGTTGTTACACCTGAGTAAAATTCGTTAAAATGGACATAAAAATTATCCAAATTAAAATTCCAAAAATAAAGTAAAACAATTATAATGGATTTGGATGAAGCTATAACCGTTACGAAAATAGTTACAAAAACAGAATGGTATTACTTACTAATCGGCTGGCAGACCAACTCCTTCGAAATGTATTTATACACGAAGGAAAAATTGTGGAAAGGTAGATTTTCACAAAATCGTTTGGCAAGCTTCAGTAGAAATCTTCAAATAACTGAGAAGGACTATTTAAATAAGCTCAAAAATTGCCTAACGCAACAGAGACGAGATTACGTTTATGAATTTAAAAGTGGGTTCTTCTATTGGAAACGAAGAGACGCTGACGCAGTTATAATAGAAGGATTTCTTCCCGTTGAAAAAGATACCTCTCCAAAGATAAAACAACCTGACTTAGTAGAGGTGCTGCTCGGATTAAATAAGCAGTTAACTCGCAAAGCTTATCATTGGGAACAAAAATGTAAAAACATGTTTAAAGAATATCATAGGTGCCTCAAAGATACAGAAGAGTTTCTGAATCTCAAAATTGATATGGAAAAGGCACTATGTGAAAAGTTCTTAAATTTATTAAATTTAAAAAAATCTAGAGTAACGTGTGACCAAGGCGATAAAAAAAATGTAAAGTACAGCCACATGAAAGATTTATTAGCCATGAATTTTAATAGTCACTAATTGTAGATATATCAGTAGAGAGCGCAACTAAAATCTTCTTAGGTGAGAAAGGACTTTGTTTTCGGCACTTGTAATTATTACAAGTAGGAGTGAAGGAGACAGAAGTCTTTAATAAAAATAAGATTTAAAATCGTTGTAATAATCTTTGTGGATTCTCTCGTCTGCTATAATAACATTTAAAATGTAAAAAATAATACACATTTTCAAAAATGTTTAAATATTTCTTATTCTTTAGTGTATGTATAATACTTGTAGCAGTGTTTTTGGGAATGAAAAGTACTTATAGTAATTTTTTGATCATGTTAGTCATATTGAAAAATATAAAATAATTATGTCAACAAATCTGGGTTACGTTTGAATAACAAAAAAAATCTACATTTGAAGAATAGTTTAGACGAAAGAACCACAGATATAGTATTTTTCAATTGAAAAAATCGTAGTTTGAATCTGTGAGTTTCTTTTTTTAAATATTTTATGTGAGTGAGTTTCTTAGACATGACATCAATGACAGTAGACTACACAAGTCACAAATATACAATTCGTTTTATAGTATTTTCATTATTTACTTTCTTTTACAATGAATTTATTAAAGTAATATCAAAAAAAAAATGTTTGATTTTTAATTAACATTACAATTTTTTCTGTAAATAAAAACAAGATTGATATCGAGTAAGTCAAATCGGAATAACTGTATCATCTCGATTAACTAAAAATAATATTGGAGAATATCATGGACTGTTCAGACGAAGTATTTATATCGAAATTAGAAATAAAAGAAGAGCCTCTTTATATCAAAATATTATGGATAAACAATTCCGTAGATCTTTTTCATATTCAACTACTTGATGACAAATTTAGTTGGTCAGGTAAATATTCTTTAGAAGCCGCTAAGAAATATGCCGACATTGTTGACGAAAATGAAACCGCATATCAAACGAATGTGAAAAGGTGTTTACAAAACTGTAGTACCGAATATGTATTTGATTTTGCTACAAGCAGCCTAGACCCTGCAAGTTTTTGTTGGAAAAAGAAATTTGAAGGCTCTACAGCTGTTTTAGTACATGGTAAAGTGCTGTTATATAAAGATGGAGTTATTGAGCCGAAGAATACATTAATTGACACCCTCATAGATAAAAATTACAAATTGACTCAAAAAATACTAAGATGTAAAGAAGAAAACGAAAAGTTATCTATAGAATTAGAAAAATGTAAAAAAGAGTTGGAAACATTTGCCGAAATGAAAATATCTCTTGAATCCTCTCTATACAGTAAATTTTTACAATTATTGAATACTAAGAAACGGAGGATTCAATTACTTGAAGATCTTTTACAGGAGAATGAGAAATGTTGACATCGCATAAGGCAATTATGAAAAAAATGTGTCTAAATGAAATTGTAAAATTATTATATATTTTTATACAATGTTTATTTAAATATTTCATTTACAAAAATATACTTTTGTCATGCTTAATAACTTCTTCCAAAGAGAGTGATGAATTTAGGCTTATTTTTGCATGCCGGATGTATACATGTGTCCTTGTCTGTCACCTCACGAGGTTGTTTGAAAGGTATGCAAAGGGATTTTGCACCCATTGATGGAGCTTTAACCTCTGTAGTTTGATCATCTTCATTTCTGCAAGTGTATCAAATATTAAATAATTTGATTAAGCTCTTTCTCTTGTTTGAAAATTTTAGTGCACACAAGAGCTGAGAAATTTTTGACAAGTTTTATATTTGGAAAGTTAAATGGAGATAAATTTTAAACCAACCTTGCACTATCATTTTTAATGTTGTCTTCGCATGATATCTCTCCACAGAATGGGGCCATGATAATATGCTTCCGCTCCAGGGCATTTGTTAGATCATCCCATTTTGTGACAAAGGATAATTTCTCATCTCTCTCCTTAGTAGCCCTGTGAAAATAGATTTAAACATGTATTTCCCAGATACAGATATATATATATATATATATATATATTTAAAAAAAAACTCCTTGGCACTTTCTAAATAAATGCTACTGCTGACAACACACAAGATTCAATATGATTCAATAATATAAGATCAAAACAATGAGGGAACAGAAACTATATTAATATATATTTTACTTACTTGCTCAACATATCATCATGTATTTTAAGCAGACTGTCGCTAATCTGCGCGGGCGCAGTATCCCGTTTAAGCGTTCGCTTTTCTCCAGTCAACCTGATCACGGCGACTATTTCACCTTTTGCTATGTCCTTAGGTCCTAGCTCCACGCGAATTGGTACACCCTAAAACAGATTATTTTTATACATTAATAATAAGACATTTATATTAGATTTAATTATTAACTTTGTACAATTAAACTTTATTTGCATGTCGTGTCTACATATTTATGAGCTTAATTTTTAAGACGTTTTGTATGTATACCATATCTATATATTAAAGCTTAGTTTTGTAGACCTAAAAAAACATTAATTAGTATAGATTTAGTATTAGAAAATCGTATTAGTAGTATATTTATTATACTCTGTACTTCTATCTAGTGTCTCTTTCTAATTCTTTATCAGATGACTGAAAAGGAAGGCTTTGTGATTTTACCATGTTAAGTAGTTAAGCAGACTCCGCCCTGGCTGACATGTACACTGTTTACCTGTGGTGATACATCTGAATGTTTCACCACTGTGTGTTACAACAACAGAGCTGCGGATCTGATATTTCTTGTAAACTACCTTTAGAAAATTATTAATAGTTTAGACTTGGTGAAATAATTACCTTTAACTCCCAATGGTTGAACTTCCAACCCGGCGAGTAGTTCTCCCTGTAATCTCCCTCTGCCCTGATGCCAGCCGCCTTCAACTCTTCAACCAGCTGCTGACAGGAGTCCATGAGGCCTTTCCTTTCTTCAGCAGTACTGGATGCGGTGATTCCACATGGCACCACTATTGCTTGAATATCAGCTACTCTTGGTGGTAGCACCAAACCGCGATCGTCACCATGTACCAGTACCATTACACCTATAAAATTCATAGATTGAATTTTGCAGTATTCTATGATTTCCTATTTAATTTGTATTATTTATTATATACTCTTTAAATGTTTTTTTACAAATATTAACAATGCATATATATTTGTATTTTCATTATAGTAACATTCCTGAAAATATATTTTTATTTAAATTACATTTTTCGCTTATCTTTCTGGCTAAAATGGACAAATTCTTTTTTAGGTCAAATTTAGACTTAGTTACGATAAACAATTGTTATGTTTAAACTATAACAGATAATCATAAACACATAATATATTAATTATGAAGAAAACAATTACCGATAGTTCTAGTGGTGATTCCCCACGAATTCTGGTAAACGAACATTTTCTCCTGCGTGTCCGGGTCATCGTAAACGATGTCGAACATTCGCGAAAAGTTTTGGCCCAGGTGGTGGCTTGTTGCTCCCTGTGTAATTTATGTTGTAACAAATATTTTTGGTCCTTCGAGCCGAGAGCGTGGTAACTAACCTTTATATATCAAAATAATTTTTTAAACCTAAATATTTGTTTCGAACACAAATTTGTTTTTATTTTAATGATCTTAGAAGGAATTTTGTTTGTACTTAGATTAAATTACTATATTATAAGAGAATAATAACCTGTATAGCTCTACCACTAGCGCCGATGTAGGCTTCCACAGTCGTTGTGTAATCACCGCCAGCAAACTTTTCCTTTTCCGTCTTACGTCCTCTTATCACTGGTATCGCCAGATACTCTTCGTAGACGCGGGCGTACAAATCTAAGAGAGTACATTACTCTAAAAACTGCTATCCAAGGTATATAAATAAGGATTAAGACAAGGCAAATAATAATTCGTGAATATATGAGTCTAGGTAAATAATTATGACTTTGGAATTATTATTTTCAGAATCACAAATCCTAGGATTTCTCTTGAGTCGTACATTTATTTATGCGATGATGTTTTTTTATTATATAACTCGTCTAAGTTATAGAATAAAAAACTTCATGATTATAATATTCTCGTACCATGCAAGTTAATAATGTAAGACATATAGTTATGTAATACTTTAACGCCAAATTCAAAATTTGTATGCATTTGCAAGGTTTCAAAGTAAAACTAAACTTTGTTCAGTTACCTAATATTTGCAATACTTCTTCGTCCGCCTCAGCCTTTGTGCGGAACGCGGTGTGCCCTTCTTGCCACAAGAACTCACGCGTGCGCAGGAACGGCTGTGGTTGTTTGAACTCCCATCGCTATGTATATAAAAGCTCATCATGTATTTCCTTGATATACCACAGGTTTAAAACTTGTCATCATAGTTTACTTAGATTAAATAGCACATTCGTTGCAGGGTCGTATCCGACCTGCATAATCTTTGTTATTTCAATCAAATTTATATAAAAAATTTAATAAAAATTGGATTTTAATGTTGATACATGTTATTGAATTGGACTAAAAACAAACTATGTTAACCAAGAAATAATTACTCTTGCAAAATATTTTTCGTGTTTTAAACGGTTAAGTAGTTTCATCTAAGAATAAACTCAACAAGACCTACCACAACGTTATTCCATTGGTTGAGTTTAAGAGGTAAATCTCTATGACTCTGTATCCACTTAGCGTAAGCTGGATACATGACGGTTTCGGAAGTAGGCCGTATAGCTATGTGCTCAGCCAGCTCGCTAGAACCAGATTGGGTAACCCACGCCACTTCCGGTGCGAAGTCAGCTATATGTGTCTTTTCTCTTTCTAACGCCGCCTGGTAGAGTATAAGACAACAATATAAAGAACAATTGGGCATTTTTGTTTAAGTTATATTATTAGTAGTATGACATATTATATAGTAGTATATGATAGAAGAATATTAATGTGATAAAGGAGCATTGAGTGAATTGATGTAATACGTATTGTATTACAACAATTCATAAAAAAATTAGTAGTGAAAATAATAATCAATACTAATAAAGAAATTGGATCGTCTCTGTGTAATACAGAATCAGCATAGCGCTAGAGTTCCTCGATTCGAATCACAGGAGTAGAAAAGTATATCGGTCGGGCAGGGCAAAGAAGTTGTTAATAAAACAGACCAGAGAAATAGACATGTGAATAAATTGGGAATTCACAAAAGTAATTATATCTAAGTTTAAATATTTCCCTTTGTTAAGTATAGAGTTAATAGTTTCTTAAATTTGGAGTCATTGTAAAGGTGCAAAAGAAAGCCTTAAAGGATATATACCTTGGAAACGAAAATGGGGAAGTACACGTCTTTGACGCCCATTTGCTTGATGTGCGAGCTGAAGAAGGCGCGGATTATCTCCCAAATACTAAACGCCCAAGGTCGCAGGATGTAGCAACCGGATATGTCGTAGTAATCGATCATTTCAGCTACAAACAAAGAAATAAATATTAATTTAAAAAATCGATGACACGGACGTAAAACAAGCCCACGCCGGCGTTCCGCGCTTCTCTATCAATTGAGATACCGTTGAGGTACCGTGATACGCAAGTTCAGCCGTGTACCAGTTTATCATCAGTCGTTTGGTATTTCAAATTCTCCCCACTAGAGCAGCGTGGGTTTAAGTTTTTTAACCCTAATATTAAGAAACAACTCAGAAAGTAGTAAAAATTAACATTTCATAAGACCAAGAGTTAAATAAGTTTCATAAATATGTTACATCGTGACGAATACTTGATCTTATATCAATTAAAAATCAATTTCAGATTGAAATTTACAATACGGACTCGACTTGAATCAGCATACATAGCGTCTGCGCTGTTTCAATTGAGCTACCGTGTTCTACACGCCATTGTCGAATTCTTAAACACATTAGTATAATGCATCTCTCCAGCAATGTAATCTCAACCTTGATATCTTATATTATTCAGGAAGTTCAAGTATGTAGCTTTTTTTATAGAAGAGGACAGAAAAGCATGGGATTCATTTGATGGTACGTGACATAGTAGTATCTTCACGGCTTATTCATCTCTGAATGTGGTTCGTAACTTGGATGGAATATCGATATTTCTACTACCCATTTGACATTCCAGAGTCCAGAAAGTCTAACATGTTTCAGAAAAGTTATAATAGGTAGAAACATTTTGGAGCCAGTGAGGATCGAGCTATTGATTTTTAACCATAATTTGTCACCATGACACCGCGAGCGCGTCAAATATACATAGATGTTCATAGAATAGACAATAATACACACCCTTAGTAATGACTTGTTGGTACCATTCTGACAAATCAGTATCCTTCGACGCTTCTAAGCCGAGGCGGGTAATCTTCTTCACACCGCTGCTCGACTCCTCCTTACTCGGCTTTGGAGTCTAGAGAACATTTTTAAATAATTATTAAATGTGCAGTAAGAAAATCCACAATAAGGGAAATATTCAATGCCTATAGTATCCTAAATTAGAGAATTAAAAATTCAGGAATTGTTTATTGTTCAGATTTATCATGATCTATAATATCAGATTTTCCTTTTGCTTTGGACATTCAGCACTATCATAAACTTCATACATTGTTGTTCAAAGCTAGTTAGATTTTCTGTTTAGTTTTTCGCGATATACATATTTCGTTATAAAAAATACATCTTGAATCATTCAAAATGTAATTAAATTAACCATACTTGCTCTTTAGGTTTCTCTTTTTTAGCCTCCTTCTCTTTCGGTTTCTTCTCCTTCTTAGCCTCCTTCTCTTTGGGTTTACTGTCTCTTGGCGGCGCAGCTGCGTATGCTGTACCGGTCTCTTGCTGATATTTAGCCTTCAGTTCTAGAAGCTTCTTAACTTCCGCATCTATTCTTGCCTGTAATTCAATGAGGCAATTCAATCACTTTTTATTCGAGAAAACTTACAAAAAGGACAGAATTTTTAAACACATGCTGTCGTACGGTTACGTTCATACTTCATATAATATGTTTCCTTTGTGCAAGGGGCGAAACGTTTCCGTATTCATTTCACAGATAGATTTTTGAAAACATTGAATATTTTTCACATGTTATTGCACATGATGAATATATATTAATTAAAAATCGATTATAGATTCCCGGCGTTCTTTGTTGTTTCTATAACCAATTGAGCTACCGTGTCCTAAACGTCATCGTCGATTTTTTTTATTTATTGATACATGCAAGTTGCTGTGGATAGATTTTAAGATATGTAAGATCTTAATGAAACACTTTAACGGTTTAAAACGCGATATATTAGCGTTTAAGTGTTTAATTTAAATGTGTATTACTCTCATAAACTATAGACAGTATATGTAAGATCACTTAGATGCACTGTTCGCTGACTGACCGAGACAATTTTTGTTTGACCAAGCTTAAAACCAAGTTCTCGCGAGAGATCTTGGTTTTAAACTAATAATTGTGTCAGATACTAACTTTGTCAGCCTTCTTTGCTTTAAGATCACGGACGACTTCACCCTGTTTTGTCACTTCAGCAGCTAACGCTTCACCATTTGCACCGTTCATTGTGGAAGCCTGTAGAGAGTAGATTGCTTTAAAATCCACCTTTTTATTGTTAATTACCTAAAGTAAATTTTTATGCTAAATCTTGTTATAATTTCTTTAAAGGATAGAATATCGTATAGGCTTCCTTTTCAGAGGCAATTTTATTGTAGTATTTAATTTAATTTTTTATTACTTCTTGATATTGTTTATTAGAATAGGTTTTAATTGTAAATGTTGTTCCTAAGCAGACGTATTCTAATCTATTCTAATTACATCTCTTATCTAGAACTTGACCTCCAAGTTATTTCACATCTCTTTAGACTTTATAGAATAGATAGAATAAAAATAGCTTATGAAATATATATATATATATATATAGGAATTAATAATATTATAAATATTAACAGTATTATTATAATAAATTCTATTATACAATAATAAATATATATACAAATTAGCTTATCTTTTCGTATTTTAATGGTTCTTCAAATCAAAACTAGGATTAACCTGTCTTCTATATAAACGTAAATGCTTTGAGAGCTATATGTCCATTTGACTACACATACTAAAAGGAAATTGACGTTATTGAACTTATTCTCTTCCTCCTTCAATCGAAAACTCTTTTTTTGTAACAAAATTATGTTTTTACTAAAAAAAGAGTTGTACCTGTTTATCTTCAGTTTTGGCTGGGGCTTGGGCAGTTGCATTCGGTGTCCAATCTTTTCCCGTCACTGATTTATACTGGGCCTTGAGATTTAGAAGGTTTTTCACCTGTGATTAACGACAAAACTTATTTAAACATAAACGATATTCAATTTTCATTGAAAATATCATAAAGTTCTTTTTAAAATTAATTCAATTCGCACACCTAGTGAACCATTTCATTTTAGAATGCCCATTTCAGGCCACAAGGAGATGTTGAATGTACAACCATTATCAAAAAACCTTACAAGTGATGTTAAGTTTTACCAACTCCAGAATATGACGAAGAGTGGACATTCCCCATACGATAAGTGTGAGTGGCTGAAATCACATTTCTCCGCCACGAATAGAATATTAATAAATCGAATAATGATCTAACCTCAACATCTATTGCGCTCTTATCTGCTTTCTCTGTCTTCAACTTGCGAACCTTATCGCCTTGTGAGGTTATTTTGGATAAAATTTCAGCCACGTTAGTGTCGTTTGTGGCTGCTGGTTGCTTGGACGGAGCTGGAGTTGCACCCGGTTTCCAATCCTGGAACGATTAACATTGTTATGAGACAACGTTTGGTTAGTTTGGTCGAAAAACCACCAGCATGATTGAATAAAGTTTTTGACATTTTGGTACCTCTTAAACAAAAAAATAAATAAATAAGAACTTCATATATTATCTCATTGTGACATATAAAAACAAAGTGTAATGACGTAAACTGGCAATAATTCTGTTAATCCCTTACATTTTGTTTTTTTATATCGGTATAAAAAACAAGATAAGTACATATTTTTATTTTAGACCGAAGGGAAGGGTGATCAGTCCATACTATCAGCTAACTATTTCACTGATTTCCCAAAAATTATTATTACTAATGATTGCTTTTTAACTTGTTAAATCGTGCGCAACTTACTCAGTCTATCTTAACGTACCTGTCCTGTAGCGGCCTTATACTTGGCTTTGAGCTCGAGAAGAACCTTTACGGCCTCGTCGACCTTCGCTTTTTCAGCCTTCGCGGACTTCAGAGAGCGAACTAAATCACCCTGCTTAGTTATCTCTTCGTTAATGCTACCTGCATCCCCTGATGGAGTAGGCTTAGCAGCACTAGGACTTGGTGTTGGCGGAGACGCACTGGGCTTCCACTCCTAGAAAAAATGTATTAAATATTAAAAACTTGAGTTTTACATTACATTGCGCGGTAGGTGCATGTATCAATAAGTTGAGTCTATCTTAACGTACCTGTCCTGTAGCGGCCTTATACTTGGCTTTGAACTCGAGAAGAACCTTTACGGCCTCGTCGACCTTCGCTTTTTCAGCCTTCGCGGACTTCAGAGAGCGAACTAAATCACCCTGCTTAGTTATCTCTTCGTTAATGCTACCTGCGTCCCCTGATGGAGTAGGCTTAGCAGCACTAGGACTTGGTGTTGGCGGAGACGCACTGGGCTTCCACTCCTAGAAAAAATGTATCAAATCATAAAAGCTTCATAGAGTTTTACAATTAAAATTAAAAATAAGTTACTTGACAAGCCATCCAAATCCCTTGCACAAAGGTTCCTGGATCTTGCGTACTATTTACCTACGTAGCTTAATTATTTTCAGTACCTACCTGTTATAATTTACTGTTATAGAGGAAAGTAGTCAACAATATTTTTTGTACGAGAGCAACCAACTAAGACTGAATTCTTAACATTATTTAAATAGCTGTTTATTCACCTGTCCAGTAGCCGCCTTATATTTTGCCTTCAAGTCTAAAAGAGCAGCTACCGCCTCGGTGACTTTTGCCTTGTCTGCTTTTTCCGTCTTCAGCGACCGCACCAGGTCACCCTGCTTGACTATCTCCAGGTTTAATGAATTCGTATCACCAGACGCTGCGGGAGTTTTGGCTGGAGCCGTAGTTGCTCCTGGTTTCCAATCCTAGAAAATTAATGTTTCAGATAACCTAAACAAAATGCGTTGTTTCTTTATTTTAATACTATAAGTGATATTATAATCAAAAGTGTTATTAAAAATATAGTATGCAGCAAGAACGCGAAAATAAAGAATTCAGATTTTTTCTAAACCCTTGGAGGTTGACCAAAGCTTCCTTGAAAGTTTGAGGAAGTTTGCAGCCACAGTTAATTAATAATGGAAATAATTAATTCGCTTGAGATTCAGCCAAAGATGAACCACCAGACGGACACAATCAACTGGAAATCTATGTACATACCTGACCAGTAGCCGCCTTGTATTTGGCTTTGAGCTCCAACAAAACTTTTACAGCCTCGTCGACTTTAGCTTTCTCTGCCTTAGCGCTCTTCAGAGATCGCACTAGGTCCCCTTGTTGGGTAATATCTTCGTTCAACTTCGCCGCGTCAGTCGCTGGAGGTGCCGACTGCTTCGCTTGAGTCGTCTGGGCGGACTTTGGCTGTAACAATGAGAGATTTTTATAATAAAACATATGTGATTATTATATTACTATTATTAATATAAAAGTAGTAGTACTTTACTATGCCCGACATAACATCTTTCTCAATATGGAGTCTATGTTTAAAGTTATTTTTTAAATATATAGGAGCACAGACAAGCATAAGGATCACTGAGTGGAAAGTGATATAACATCTAAACAAGATGGGCTGTCGACCCATTTTGGCTTTAGACATTGGAAATCCACTGACTGATACCGAAACGCGATAATACCGCTTTTTTATCTGTGGACATTGGTTCGGATTAAAAAAACGATATTCCTACTATACACTTAATATCCAGATTTTCAAACGAAGTCCATAGTGTTTCAGAAAAATGATATTTTATTTTATTACATATTATATTTTATCAGGTGGCGATTTAACCCAAGTCCCGTTAATTATTGGCAATCCATTGCTACCATTAGACAAGCAAGTCAAAAGTCTATTGCCATATCTATAAATCCTAATAAATTTTTGAGAGGGAATTAGAGTTTGACAATATGTTACAAACTTACCGACGTATTATTTATTTTATTTTAACTTCTAAAAATCTTTAAAATCTTACGATATTTCGTCTCACGTTTTACCACACATCATTTTAGTTTCAAATTAACTTCTATTCAGCATGTTAAATTAAAACTAAAGAACTAGATTCAAGCAGATGATTGAATTTAAACTGTTTGTCTTACTAACGATTAATAATAAGTAATTACTGCAATGAAAACCTGTTTAAATAAAACATACACGATTCCGATATAACACACTAAAACATATAGTAGATAATACAAATAGTATCAAAAATTGGTGTTTTAAACCAACTTTAACCGTCGTGGATAAAACGCGGAATTTTCACGTATTCAAAATTATAAACTTTATCACTTAATTTAAACATATTGCTGACTTACATCAACGTGTTACAATAATAAACTCACGCGCAGGAATCTCGACTAGAGTAAGTGACGCGGCGCATGGTGTATTGGAGAAGCCTTTCACTTTCTTCTACGTTGGTACACGTGTAATGTTATTATACATTTGATTGTAATCGAAACAAACTTACCAAGGCACATTTTTATAGGAACAATAGTTCAGGTATACGACTCTATCTATAGGTGAAAAATAAATTTTGAAAACTGTTATTATTACGTATATTATAAACCAATTTTATTTGTTTATCAAAATAAAAAGTTCCCATAATTTGATTTACGAGATATCTATATTATTACTAATAAGATTAAATTTTAAATGAGACTTAAGCTCTTAAATAAATTAATAATTCTTTACCTGGATAATACAGAAAAATTTAAAGCACAAATCCTGTTTAGGTTTAATGGTTGTGTTGGCCGGCATTGCCTTAAGCGCGTAGGGCGCGCTCGAATCCCGGGAAAACAAATTAAACGGGCAGAGAAATGTGTTTATATCATACCCCACAGAGGGAAACTGGATGTCACTTTTTTCTTAGAACAATTAGCTATATTGATAAAATATAAATAGACCTTTTCTATATCCTCGGCTTGGTTTAAAAATAAAGTATAATCTTTTTTCATCCAGAATCAACATGTTTTCGATTCCCTAGAGTCAAAAGTTGTAATTGTTTTGTGTACAACGAAACTGTCAAATTGAAAAACATATTAGGAATATTAGGAACATAAATGTTATAAAAAACTTTACAAATATTCCTTTTCCCGGAATTCGAATCCAGGAATTCTACACAAGTTACAGGTTCAATCAATCAGCAACAGAGGCAATAAATAGAGTAATCTGAAAAAATACTTGTCTGTTATAAAAATGTTTACGAAAGAATTTTCGCAGGCTAGCTAGATTTTTGTTGACGTGTCAAAAATACATTCCTACCTCCGCTTGCTCGAGCCACTATCAGTATAGTCTTGAATCGGTCAATCACAGGACGAAACGTACAAAACAAAATAGCTTCAGTGTTTACATTACGGTGTCAGTTACGAGATTAGGTTACAAATTCTCATTAAAGTGATTAGTTAGATGAAAATGAACACGAGAGAGACGGGTGTCAGAAACTGGACCCCAGTGTCATATAGACAGGGAAAGAAACGTGCCGAACGAAAGGAGCGAGAAGTGATGGCGAAAGGCCCAAATGGTGTTGTCGTGACGTGCAGAAACACATCGAGGTTTCGCCGTTACGTAAACAGTTCCTTTAGGAAACCAAATTTGAAGGTTAGGAATGCCCTCAGTGATAGAGTTGTGCCGTGCTGTGGTAGAAAGGTGTGCAGACGGCGTCTTAAAAAGAGCAGAACTCGACAGAAAGTGAGTAGAACTATGTTTGTTATCGTGATAGCAGGAAGTAAATTTGATGCAGTCTCTTTTTTTTGGTAGAGGCGGATAGACAAACATGGGATTCAATTGATGGGTCCGGCTCGTTAGTCTCTGTTAGCAATGTATGGCTACTTTAACGGTTTAAAACGCGATATATTAGTTTAACTTATTTGAAAATGATTTTTAACTTCGGCCCGACGTTTCGGATGCTTTGCAGCAGCCGTGGTCGCGGGGTGTCTCCCCGTTTAACTAATATATCGCGTTTTAAACTGTTAAAGTGTTTTATTTAAATGTTTCTAATTGTTAAATTTATAATTTTTCTGAAACATGTTCGACTGCGTTTGGAAATCTGGACGTTAAATATAAAAAATCCGTCCGGGTCACGAACCACCGTCCACCGATGAAAAATCCGTGAAGCATAATCGCGTTTCGGCTTCAGTCTGTGGATTTCCGAATATCCAAAGCCAAAATAGGTCGACAGCGCATATTGTTAAGATGCTATAGGCTGGGGTATATCACCTCCCATAGAGTTAACCGTATGCACGTGTGTCCTTCTTTATCGTGATTAATAAAAAATAATATCTACATAAGACGCGTCGTCCTATTTTGGTTTTGGATCGTCCTTTGATATAGTGATTAGTATAATCAACTGGTCCAAGTTTTGGTGTTAAAAAGTAAGTTCGATATTGTTATCTTTTCGACGTTTCGACGTGAAGAGATATAATCCTATGAAGCAGAGTCTCTTAGTGGCGATAGTTTAGATTGCAGACCAACTCTACACAACAGCAAGACAAATCAACTAGTATTGGACCAGCTTGATGGTTTGACCAAGTTCTTAATCCTTTTCCATTATGAGAGGAATTCTGACGTGGACGATTAAAAAATTTACACCTAATCTAGTGATAATAACTTGCAATGCCGTATCTTATCTATACAAGATGTTAATGTAATTATACAAAAGTAACTTGCGTTTGACTTAACTGTAACTTTGCGGCTTGTTATTTTCATTGTGTTTTTGTACTTGATTATTAATTCTTTAAAGATATTTGCTTGTGTTAACTTACTTTTATACATTATTTATCTGTGAAACATTGTTAAGGATGCACCTTTATATTATATACTTTATTCTTACTATAAAATTGTATTCAATTGGTGTTTCTGTTATATTTCTTTCATAAATAAATATACTTGTACAATAAGAAACATCGAAATTTTGCCTCGGTATACAAAAAAGATAAAAGAAACTGTATAACTAAATGTTTATATTAATCAAGTCCCTTTAATCAAAGTAAAACGAACACAAAGTAATTAACTAATACTGTTTTCATAAATTAGTTACATTATGATAATTATCATAATAATAGAACTTCTTATAATAATATCATTGTCATAATCTGTGTTCGGTTACGAATAACAAGTCCTAGCTTTCTCTTATTGTATAAAAAAACAACAGATAATATTAGTAGAAGTAGAGATTGTTAAACTTTAAGACCTAGATAAGACAGCTGTCTTTTTCTTGATTGAAACAAAATGTGCCGATATCTCTTTTATGTTACCTGCAAGAGAAATTAGGAATTGTGCTTATACAAGAATCAAAACAAAAATTAATCGAATATTTGGAAAAGATTCAAATAAAACACTTGAACGTTTTAAAACGCGATATATTCGTTAAACTTATTTGAAAATGATTTTTATCTTCGGCCCGACGTTTCGGATGCTTTGCAGCAGCCGTGGTCACGGGGAGTTAAAAATCGTTTTCAAATAAGTTTAACTAAAATATCGCGTTTTAAACCGTTAAAGTGTTTTATTTAAATGTGTACTACTCGTGTTAACTATAGACAGTATTTGAAAAACATTTTAAAAAACAAACTTAAATGTTAAATTGCTATTATTACCTATGACATAATTGTATTCTTCACACAATCGTGAGGTGCACTTCATGGAAGGTATAAGAATTCCATGCCTACTCTAATTAACATTCAACTGTCGACATACATTGGCTTTGGACATTTGGAAATCCATACACTGAAACCTAAACTCGAGATTACAGTTCAAGATGTCTGCAAAAGGTACCTGTAACCCGCACGGAATTTAAATGTTTCAGACGTTATTGAAAAATTGTAAATTGTTAAGTAATGTGTTGGACCTGCTGGGAATCGAACCCCCGACCCGTCAAAGCTATACATTGGACCAACCAATATGTTTTCTTTCTTGTAATCGTATTTTTATTTCTAGGAATCCGTATACGAAGACATAAGTTCGGAATCCCTTTATTCGGATCATGAATTGGACATACTAATCGCTGCAACAAGAAAGGTAATTTTTATTAGTTCCAATCTCTAAGAGCAAGAATATTAAAATATATGCCACAGGCGGGAATCGAACTCAGAAGGGCATTTCGCTAGAATGTTGTTATATCAATTTATAAAATCGTAAGTATTGTGATAATCTGGAATTATAATTTTTTACTAATAACGTTCGTAATTAAAATTTCAGCGTATGAAGAACGTGATTCATGAACGTGTAACACCAAAACTATGCACCTTGACTCCAATCACTCCACTAAAGGATTATTCTAAATTAGACATTTGTACAAATTCAGCGTGTTTGTTGACAGAAAATTATAAGACTGCAGTTAAAAATGACGAATCTCCAGTAAGACAAGAGGTATATAATTTTTTTTATAATTTAGACAGTATTGTTTGTAGTATACACGTGTAGTACACATAAAAACTCTTGTAACGGCTTAAAACGCTAAAGATATAACTTCGGCTTGTTTTTTATTTAATTTAACAGCGACTTGACGTTTCCGATGCTTTACACTAATAAAATTAACATGAACAAATACAAATTAAGTCAAAAGGGTTTTATGTAAATATTACATAAATTTTAGTTTAAAGATAATAATATCTTTAATCACAACCCACTGCCGTGTCGGGTCAGTCAAAAATAATTCAACTAATATATTTCACGTTTTGAACCGTTAGTGTTTTATTAAACATGCAACACATCAACTACAATATTTCCTTTGTTTATTTTCAGCGAGAAGGGAAAACCAACGCACCAAAATCAAAGAGTCAGCCACGACAAATAAGCCCAGATTTGGACTTAGATGACATTTCGATGGACTCTTTAGACACAGTTGTACTGGAAAAGGTGGACTTTAACTTGGAGATGACTGATAGATACAGTCCCAGTGACACTCCATTCAGTTTTTGCAGTATCAAAATCGAACCTAACAACAACTATTACAACAGCCCAGTTGATGAAAATAATAGTTTCAACGTTAAAAATGAACCGTATGACTTTAAAGACGATTATGTTTATAACAGCGCCTCTCTTAAGCTTAAACAGGAGATCTAATCATGCTCTTGTTGATTAGGGCTAAATATAAGATTGATTTGTTTAAAGTTTTCTTTTATTTAATAGCTGTGTCAGCGACTTCGTTCGTGAGAATCGTTATTTCGTTTTTGCAAACCCTCAACTGTTACCCACGTCGGTCGCGTCCCTTCCCGTCGTTCTGGCAAGTTAATATTAAAAGATAGACATATAGCGTCCTAGACTCTTTTTTAAAACCATTTAAAATGGATTAATACATTCGTAGATATTTTTTGGTTATCTTGAACCGTTTTCGCAGCGTACGCATCGGAAACCCACGGGGATGAAAAATTTTCCTCTTTTTTTCACATTTCCCGCTGCTTCTTCGCTTCTATTAGTTACAGTGCAAAGTTTTATAGCCTATAGCATTTTTCGATAAATGTTCTAGGTAATACACAATAATTTTTAAATTCGAACCAGTAGTTCCTGAGATTAGCGCATTCAATCAAACAAACAATCTCTTCAGCTTTATATGTTAGTATAGATATGAAATAAAAGAAAAGTCATGATGCCAAGAATACCAAAAATAAACATCAACTGATTATCTTTACAGTTTTATAGCTATAATCGATATTGATAAAATATTAAAGATAGGGCTTGTTGGTCTCACGATACCAATGTTTGGCTTATAATCAAGAAGTCGTAGGTTCAAAATGTTTCTTTGTAATCCAGTTTTAGTCTGGATTTCCGAATACCCATTATATATACAATTTAACAATTCCCTTAGCGTAAATGACACTATGACGTCACTAACCTGTCCCGGCATCTCCTTTGTGTGTCCATCAGGCACGTGGAACAGAATGAGGGGGGTAGAGCGGCAAGTGTGCGGAGAGGGGGGCGCAGGAGCAACATCGACACGGAAGAAGCCGCGGCGCTGCAGTTGTATTATATCTCCCACTTTCAATTTGGCCAACTCGGGCTCTCCCAACATTGGCACCTCCCACTGCCAATAGAAAAAGAATTTAGTTAAACATAGTCAAAAAGAACAAACGCAAATTATTATTATCCTTACTAATATTATAACTGCGAAAGTAACCTGTCTGTCTGTCTGTTACTCTTTCACGCGAAAACTACTGAACGGATTTGAATGAAATTTGGTACACAAATGGTCTAGAAAAAAGGTCTCTGAGAAAGGACATAGGCTACTTTTTATTGCGAAAACGGGATTGTAAGGAGTTAAAGGGGGGAGAAGTTTGGTTGGAAATTCGTGGTTTTTGAAGCTAGAACAATGAAGCTTTCTTATTTGGCTTTTTGGGAATCCCATTGGCACTCCCATTGGGAGTTTAGGAGTGGGAGTTAGAGTAGGAGTGATGTGAGGTGAGAGTGTTGCGGCAAAGTAGCATTAACAACATAGATTGGCTGCCTTAACCGCCTTAAATGCGCCCTTACATAAATTAATAAACAGCCTAAATAATTAAAAACTCTACGCCAAGTCACTATTTCACGCGAACGAAGTCGCGGGCACAGCTAATATATTATATTCCTCATACAATGATTTTAAAAAGGTAGGTATAACATAAAAATCATCTGTAATTTTACTCTTCTTTAATCATTCTTGATGATCTTTTTCATGATTATTTTAGTACACGATTTAACAGATATCAGTTATTCCATTATTGCATTAGAAATTCTCTGCAAGGATAGTTGATTGAAAAATTAAAAATAATCATTTGAACAGAACTTTTTAATTCTGATCATTTCTCGCTAGCATTGCATTGAAGATTTATTTGTATGAGTTTAATAATTTTTGAAATTATTACTTTAAGGTTGTCCTTCTTTTAATACACAGTACATACCCTCGTTTGATGCCCAATATACTGTTTGAAGTCCTCATCTTTACCCAGCAATGGCTTCGATATGATATGGTCGAAATACACACAGTACACTTCCACGCGAGGTGACTTGGTCGAATCGGCGAGCCAAGTTATCTTTAAAGTCTTCTTATAGTCTTTGTTCTCGAGGTTTGGAGTTCCATCTACGCTTGTCACTTTGCCGGCTGAGTCGCTGCAAGAAAATAAACTTACTAACCGTTTTTATCGTAAAAATTAAACCTAACAAGATCCAAGTCAGTTGTATAAGAGTTAAAGAAAAATGACCCTAAGAGAAGCTCTCAGGTTAGTATACTCACCACTTAAAGTCACCTAACTAATTATTATATATAAGCATTTTAAATATAACATTATTTTTAAATTGCTTATCATAGAGAAATAATAATTTTTTTATACATTTAACATTTACTTAAAGAATAAAAGGACTTTTTTAATTTAAAACTTTCGTGTTAAATAGAATATTGTTCAACTGGTTAATATAACTTTAAATCAGGACTGTCTATAATTGCCTGAGTAAGCAAGAAAAATTTCCACAAGATCGTCTTGAAAATTTGATTTATCTATCATTTAATAAACATATAAATTGTATACAATAACTGTGACTGTCAAAGGAAGAACTTTAAAAATTCGATTTCAATCAAACTCACCGATGAATCTTATCAATCATCACATTCCCGTAGTTGATAAACGTGGTATTCTCCCCCTCCTTCAAGGCCTGAGCGTCTACCTGGTCGATTAGGAGTCTGGGAGACACCCAGACCGTCTTAGACCCGACGTCCGGATTCTTAGGGTGAAGGGCGACGTTCAAAGTAGAGTCCGATGTGACTCCTTTCAGATTCACCGGTACCGGGTTTGATTCCAGAGCCGTGTAGCGTGGAGCAATCGGATCGATCACCTATTAATAAAATTTTGTATTTTTTATAAACGACAGTAGTAGTCTTGAAATTTTTACTTTTGGTGTTTAACAATAAGGTTCTTTAAAGGAACCAGATGCATTTATCTACTAGCATTTTATACTTTACCTTCTTATTAATAGCCCATATCTTGTCCCACTCCATAAATACAACAGATCGGGAAGATCCCTGAGCCTGGATGAATTGTCTCAACCCTTCCACAGTCATACCACGTCGTAACACTCCACGTACTGTTGGCATTCTTGGGTCATCCCTAAAATTAGCAAGTTTTTACTATAGGCGATGAAAGAAATATTAAAAGTTATGTATAGGCTATAACATATTTATGTAACTTCAGTCCAAAATAAATATTTCTTGTACTAAGTTCACAAGCGTATTTAAATAAAATACATTTAACAGTTTAAACTGCGAAATAATACGATTAAATTCTTTATAACTAATATATTTTGCGTTTTTTTTAACTTATTTGAAAATGATTCCATATTAAGTGAGTGAGAGAGAGTGAGGGTTGAGTGTAATATAATTTGCGTTTTAATCTTTAAACGTTATTATTCAACTATATACTCAAAAAGAGTTCTTGATGCTTAGAGAAAATACTACTATCATCCATAAAGTTTTAATAGAATTACTATATATTGTTTTTAAATACAATATAGCAGAACACAAATTGCGCGTGTTCGGTATAAATTTAATAAATAATGCAAATGAAATCGCAAAGCAGGTTTTCTTAGTTAATCTGTGTTTAAATTAGTACAATAATAATGTAAGGTTTTCCTTACCATCCATCAACAAGTCCTTGCTCGACGAACCATGTCAGTTTTCTCTTTGACAGCACAGTATTGGTCATGCTCAGTCTAAAACATAGATATGTCCAATTACATTGGCTTCATTAGTGGCTTTAAGTGTTTATATTTGTGTCTTATTTATTTCTATTAAAACCTAATTAATAAATAGTAAGTCGTATAGAGGAAATTCAAAATGTAAGCCATATATATAAAGACTAACCTGCTGTACTCCCAAATATAGGGTTTGCGAAGCCCTAGAGCATCTATGAACCAGTAGAACTGTGGGTCTCTGTCGTGATATTCCATTGTACGAAGAACGTGGGTTACATCTTCAACAGCATCGACTATGGGACACGCAAAGTCATATGTTGGATATACTCTGTAATGATTCCCAATAAAAAGTGTTAGGAGGGAGTAGTTTCTAAAAATGTAATTTGCAATTATTGTTTTAATTTCTATACAATTATTTTACTGTCCTATATTAGCACTTTTTCATTAAGACACATTTTGTGCTTGATTAAGGAAATTCACGTAACAACTTACAGAATAATATCAACTATTTTCCGCCTAAGCAGAGTAAATGAAAGTATTGTCTACAGTTTATGTGATTAGTACACATATTAGTATATTGTTAACTTTACGAGTTTCGGGTGCTTTGCAGTAGTCGTGGTCACAGGGGGACTGAAGATGGAGGGTGGTTTGGTGAAACCAGCCCCTTACTGTTTAGTTTTTTGGTTCTATGTTTTAGTTAGGGATCTCAAGTGTTTGATATCTTAAGGCTGTCCTACCTATTGAAATTTGGGTGTTCTTTGAAATTGCATTAGGGGAAACACTGCGAAATTGTATTATCTAAAAAATAATTAGATATTTAATGTTAGCTATATGATCTATAATCTCAATTGAAACTTACTTATACTGAGTTCCAGTTCTAGGATGCGGTTCGGGCTTGCATCTGTAAATAGTTGGATCTCTCATGCAACCATTTGGAGATTGCATATCAATCTTTGCTCGCACACAGTTTTGTATGCCAACATCGCTGCCTTTCTTCATTTCTTCCCATAGTTTCAAATTTTTCTCCACAGCTGTACAAAAAAATAAAAATCTTTTTTTGTAATCATCATTATTTCTATAAATGAAATAGATCTTAAAAAGTCCATTAGTGTTAGGTGACATTTTTAACTCTACCAATGTTACGTTTGAAAAGGTTTTTAAAGTTTTTAGTAAATCATATACATTACTGACATTTGTATAATGTTATATACATACAATTGTTCCTATTTTTGCTGTCAATCTTCTGCTCCCTCTCATTCTTCATCTGTTCGGCGGGAGTGTCATCAACAAAAGCTTTCCCTTCCTTAATCAACTTTTCACAGTATTCCAACATCAAATCAAAGTACTGAGATGTATGGGTGAAAATGTCAGGTTTTATCTCCAACATTTTGACATCTTCAAGGATAACCTGTAATCATTTAACAGAAAATTATAATATCTGACTTCTGTCCTCTCAACAAATATTGAACATCCTCCATTCCTCACCTAAGCCACTGCTTAGGTGAGGAATCATTTGCTTAATTGTATATCTGGGAAGCCCTTATACTTTTATGAGAAACTATTATGCTCAAGATATGTTCAAGTACAGTATAGTACCTTTTCAAAATCAGCATTCTCCTTTGCAGGATTGGTGTCATCAAACCTCATAACGAGCTTTCCTTCAAATGCCTGCTGGTAGTATTGATTTAAAAGAGCTGCTTTTGCATGTCCTATATGAAGATATCTATAAATGCAGATTTCATATCGGTTAGTGTCAAATATAGTAAACTGTGGAAGTAAAATTAAATGTTAGACTCTTAGACTTGTATAATTAACCTATTTATGTGGTTCATGAGAGCAATTAATTTGGCCTTGTATTGTCATATAAACATATTTTTTATTATAATAGGTTGTCATATAAAAGAGATTAAATGTGATACTGTATATCAGCTAAAACTATCCAACTAACCCGGATGCCTCGGGGGGAAACCGAACCACAACTTTGCCCATTTCAGCATGAGGCAATTCAACAAATTTTCCTTCTTGCTGTCTACCAGATGTGGTTTCTTTGTTTGCTGGAGGAGATCTCCTAAAAATAAAATATATCATGATTCAAAAAAGGGATATCTATTTAAACATTTAATTTATTTTGTAGGTGTAGTCCAATCTATATGTATGATAATAAGAAAATATATAGCACATGTCAAAACCCAGTCAGTTTTTTTAAATTACTTTAAGGGTGGAAAATCTTGACACTTTTGACCAAGTAAGGCATTGTCTTAGAAAAAAGCAAACCTTGTGACGGCCTTAGAAATATTTTCCATAACATCTTTGGGTACCTCCTTTAATGCTTTTCGAACAGATGCCTGGGATTCAACAAGTTTCATCCATCTTGAAATGTTGTTAAAAGTATTTGATTTTGAGACTTCCTTAAACTTATTAGATGCTGAAAAAATTGCATATCAACTACATAAATGTATGATAAGATTACATGATGTAGATTAAAAACATATAAACTTTAACTATATTCCTTGTTTTAAGATCCATAAAATATATAATCTTACCATAAATAATACTAAAGACAGCCAAGTCAGACACTGTCAGCGATTCTCCAACTAAGTAAGTTAGCGGGCCTAGAGTTTTGTTCAGGTACTCCAAAGATTTTGGGATTTCTTCCTCGAGTACTAAGCTGAAGGACAGCCAGTGGTTCATTGTAACCCTCTGCAAGGGCCCAACTGCTTTGTTAAAGGTATTCTCCACAATTCTTATTAAATCATTACTAGTTCCATATGGCACTACTTTAGAAGAGTTAGGAAGTGTTATTGTAGATTCTGAACCCCAAACGATCTCTACGTTTCCTGCAGAGGATCTGTAGAGTTCTACTGCCAGCAGACCACCTGGGAAACGAAATATTTATAGATATAGTGAACCGCAAAAATAGCACTTTAAATTTATAGCAATACACCAATAGGAGACTAACCTAAAGGCGGATTATTTTTATTGCACACCACTTTCATGATGCAATGGTTTTGTAATGTTCAAAATACGGATTTTAAGTGAAAAAAGTAAATTTAGTTTATTGCAATCTACACCAAGCACACTGCTTTCGGTAGCTGCCACACGTTTACTTTACTGTAGCTGTCAACGTCAGAGTGTCATATAGAAATTTTGATATTTGACTTATTGTTCGTATTGTTATTATACAAACTACCAATTCCTCAGTGATTACAAAAATAAGAATTTAGCAAGATATATTTTATAATAATATTATGCAAAATTAAGGATATGTGCCAAAATTGAAGAATCCATCAAGTGTTCTATATCTAAGATACCAATATTATTTAAAATGAAACGACAAAACGTTCGTACATTATCCCTTGTAGTTTGCACGTTCACGTATTTACTTATTGGGGCCGCGGTTTTTGACGCTTTAGAGTCCGATACAGAAAGTAAAAGATGGGAAGTTTTATCTGGTACGTAGTATACATAATGTCCTGACAATTTAAACCAAAATTTCTCAAAGGAAAGTTTGTTTATTAAGTGAACTGTTTTAAAAAGTTAACAGTGTTTTTTACTATAAGTAATATTTAATTAATTATTTAAAGGTGCTTTACTTAGTTCTAATGTCCTAAGTTTCTACATTTGTAATCTTCTATACTCTTCTAGATATGAAGAACGGCTTAGTTCGTAAATACAACATAACTCCCGAGGATTATCACATGATCGAGATTGTTATAATAGAAAATAAACCTCACAAAGCCGGGCCACAGTGGAAGTTTGCTGGAGCATTCTATTTTGCTACAGTCGTATTAGCTATGATTGGTTATGGACACTCAACACCTGTTACTGTTGGTGGAAAGGCCTTCTGTATGGCGTATGCTATGGTAAAAATGTTTTTTTTTTTAATTTAAGTGTTTACACCTATTAGGCCATGTAATATTTTAAGTTTTTAGTTTACATTTTTCTAGTTCTAATATATTTTTATCAATGGCCAGGATGAATATATATGAACAAAAGTAAAATCATCAATAAAACCAATATGGTGTATGTTTTCTTTCCAATTTTTATTTATCTATTAAATCCTGTAGGTAGTTCCTAAGTATGAATTTTATGCGCTTACATTTTATTTTGTTTCCTTTTTTAGTGTACAATATTTAGTTTTCTGGTGTCTCTGTTGCAAGAAGTTGTTTTTATTTCTCAACTTTTGCAATTTAAGGATGATTTAACCAAGAAGATATGGTAAATAATTTTTAGTTTAATGCTTTACTTATCAAGTTAAGTTAACTTATGTATTTGACTGTCTTGTTAGACTGCTTAATTGAGAACTATTACCTAATCACAGCGGTCAACAGCTCAAAGCCCAAAGATTATATATTAGTTTCTTTATTATATTTGTTGTATTTTATTTCACATAATATGTTTTTTATTCCATACCACATTAATGACTGTTTAATGATTTTAAATTACATATATTCTTTGTTACATAATGATTAAAGGTAGAGTCATCAACAAGTACAATTATTTGATCTTGACCATATTGTGTTTTATTACAGGTCGGCATTCCCCTTGGTCTTGTTATGTTCCAAAGTATTGGAGAGCGTTTGAATAAGTTTGCATCAGTGGTAATACGGAGAGCTAAATGCTACCTACGATGTAATACCACAGAGGCGACTGAGATGAACCTTATGTTTGCTACTGGAATGTTATCATCTATTATAATAACAACTGGTGCGTTACTACAATTATCTCTTGATTTATAGAGATGCTGATTTTTTAGTGTTTTTTAATACTAGAAATCCTGAGTATTGATCTCTGCAAAAAATAAACATGTTAAAATGTAAATGAAAAATCAGATTGGATTGAAAATTTAACTTTAATGAGGAATGGATGGGACACGATAGCTCAATGGATGTTGGTTCGAGTCCCACCCATTTCATTCCAAATTGGTGTTTAATTTTTCATAATGCCACGATTTGGCAAAAATGACACTAAAGTTAGTTTTACAATTCATAACAAATGTTTGCTATTCTTGTATATTTTTTTATTCTTCTGTTTGTTCGCAAATGTAGACTATTGCTATTTTTGACTACAACATTCTGTTGTTATAGTATACTTTATGCTCCTGAAAGATTTATTTTATGTTACAGGCGCAGCAGTATTCTCGCGGTATGAAGGATGGAGTTATTTCGATAGTTTCTATTACTGTTTCGTAACACTAACTACAATCGGTTTCGGAGATTATGTTGCTTTGCAGGTAAGGAAAAAATCAGGGCAAGTACGAGCCGTACTCTTATACGAAGAGTTCCTTAAAAATGAGTAGAAATATATATATGTAGTATAAGTCTCCTCGAGACCACGGCTGCTCCAAAGTATCCTAAACGCCGGGCCGAAGTTAAAAATCATTCTCAATAAGTTTAACTAATATATCGCGTTTTAAACCGTTAAAGTGTTTTATTTAAATGTGTTCTACTCGCGTAAACTATAGACAGTATTTAATGTGTAGAAAAGCAGTAGGCATATAAATTTTTTATAGCAACTTTATTTTGTCATTTCAACTGCTTACATTTTTTTATGAAAGGAAGGCAGACAATCGCCGCGTGAAATATCCCAGCCATAGAACATCTAAACAAGATGCTCTGTCGATCTGTATTACTTTGTATCCATGCGGCCAATATTTGTATGCCAGAATGGGTAAAAAAGTACTTGTTATAAAGCAGCAATAAAAATAAATATATTTTTTTTTAATTTGTGTTTTATAACTACGATAGTTAGAGGGTTGAATTCTAGATGTCGCGATTATTGATATTTGTAGCAGCAAAATGTCAACAATTGGCTTGATTTTTTACCCTTTGGGTAGGAGAAACAAGAAGTTTGAAGATAAAACTTGGTTTCTTTTTATGGCCAAGATGTATGTACATATATTATCAATTCTCTAAAATATGAATATAGCTAATTATTAAGTAAGAAAATAAACGCATGCGTGTTAAGGTTGAGATTACATTGCGCGAGAGGTGCATGTATTAATAGGTTAAAAAAATTCGTCGACGAGGTGTAAGACTCGGTAGCTCAATTGGTAGAGCAACAGCACGGAACGCTGACGATGCCGGCTCAAGTCCTGCCCGAGTCGAAATTTATTTCAATTTATTTTCGATTTTTAAAAATTATATAGTGCCTTCATGTAAAAAATAACAAAGTTTTCAAATATAGCTAATTAGTTTGGCGTAAAACTTATACACAGAAATAAAAACTGAATATTGTTTTCTAGAATGATCAAGCCTTAACCAGCAAGCCAGGTTATGTAGCGTTGAGTCTGGTCTTCATACTCTTTGGCCTGGCTGTGGTCGCTGCTAGCATTAACTTACTGGTCCTGCGTTTCATGACTATGTAAGTATTTCTAATAGTTTCATTGAAGCGAGGACTTTTTATGATAGAGGAGAACAAACAAACATGGGGGTCACTGGTGTGATTCACATGTGGTTGCAATAGCCCAGCCTATAGCATCTAAACAAGATGCGCTATCGACTTTGGATATTCGGAAATCCACACACTAAAAACGAAACGTCGCGCCGAAGTAAAAAATCATTTTAAAATAAGTTTAACTAATATATCGCGTTTTAAACCGTTAAAATGTTTTATTTAAATGTCTACTACTCGCGTAAACTATAGACAGTATTTAAACTTTACGGCTTTTTCATCTATGGACCGTGGTTCGTAAATCAGATAGAACTTCGATATCCCTACCACCTATTTAATATCCAGATTTCCAGACAAAGTCCAAAATGTCTCAGATTTTATTTATATATTAATATAAATTGATAAGAAAAATGTTAGACCCGGTGGAGTGATGATAACCAGTATATAAGAACTTATCGTAGCTTATATTATTTAAAGTAAAATAAAGCTATATTCTATATAGCTATAATCAAATATGATGTTCCAGGCAAGCAGAAGAAGCCCGCGAGGAGGACAAAGACGGTTCCAAGACCGTTATACCAATTGATGGGCATATCATAGCCAGTCGACAAAGGTCGCATGAGGACCAAGCTTCGGTGAGTGTCTTAATATTATGGCTGACATATTTGGTGATTAGTTTGTAGAGGCGTAGTCACGTCAAATTTAATATCGATTTTAGATTTAAGAAAATTACGACACAGGCAGGAACCGACAGCCACAGCGCTCTGAGCTGTTAGTCTAAGCGATTAAGCTACCGTGTCTTACGCGCGAACGTCGATTTTTTTCTACACACCTTTCGCGCAATGTAATTTAAACCTTAACTCTTGCTTATTAGGGCAAATTATGAAAACTGCATTAAACACTGTCTATAGTTTACGCGAGTAGTACACATTTAAATAAAACACTTTAACGGTTTAAAACGCGATATATTTAACTCTATACTAGTTAGGTATACACAGACTATATATAACTAATATATCGCGTTTTAAACCGTTAAAGTGTTTTATTTAAAACTGCATTATATAAGTAGTTAACTTATTTAAAATTATTTTTTCCCCCTCTCACTCAACTGTATTTCAAAATGAGTTGTATTTTGGAGTTTAAACCGCTGCGTTTAATGTGTAACTGCTTTTGCTAAACTAAACGATTCAACGTGTTGTCAAGCGCGTGAGATCTTGGGTTCGAATCCCACGTAATAATAGATTGTTACGATCGAGCATGGCACAGAAGTCTCATCAACATTCACCCCATGTCCCAGAGGGCATATTTAAGTAATGTGTAATACTCGGGCAAACTACAAGCAATACTTAAGTCTTTTGAATGTAGTGTGAAAGCCCATTTCCCCCTCGTGGGGCATGGGGCGAACACATTTCTGTGTCCGTTTCACTGATCCGTTCTTTAGCAAGTGGTTGATCAGACTTCTGTGCCCTGCCTTCGCGAAACATATTTTTTTCCCTGGGATTCGAACTCTCGCGCTTAACGCAATGCTAGGCAATACGTTTAACCATTTAGCTACAGAGGCGGTCATTTCTATGTAGAACTATGGAATATTCATAATCAAACGAGATAATATATCATTTGTCACAATCAGGTATGTTCATGCAACTGCCTGGGGAATAAGACGTACGAGAGTGGCGCGCTCCTTCCACCGACGGTGCCTCATCACGAACTCCTGGATCATTCACTTTGCACCGAGCTGATTGAACGGGCTTCGGTTTAAATGTTGCTGTTACCATGGCAACGGCTCCGCCATTTTAAAACTTAGAATATTGGCGACAAGAGAAAAAATACTCAGTATTGCACTTAAAACATAAGTACACGAATGTCATTCTAAAAATAAGCACTGTAATGTGTAAGAAACACATGTTCTTGAACATACATACATAAAAATTAAGACAGTTATGTGAAGGAAATAACTAACGAAATATTTCATATTTTTTTGTAAAACACCTGAAGAGTAGTTTTTAAATTTTTTAGTTACCTTCTTCACGTTATTGTGATTTTCTTCGTAACTTATATTTACTTGCGTAACGTTTTAGTTTAGTTACGAGGTACGTGCCAATATATTGTAACCTTAAGAATTAAAAAGATGAATCCTTAAGAAAGATCCAAATTCAATCTATCCAATTCTAGGGATAGATGTCTGAAATGTGACCTCATTTTTTAAATGTTTAGGATAGTTCTTTCATTCTTCCGTATTGTAGCCAAAAATGTTATAGTATTATTATTAATATTTAGTTATTAGGAGTAGGAGTTTAGTTCGTTTTGTAACGTGCCAAAACCTCAGTTATAAGTACTTCAAAATATAAATGTTTTTAAACGTTGTTTTGGTGTTTTTATGTTCAAATGACAGTTGAGATAGTTTTTTCAAATGTTTCTTTATTTTAATGTTAATAGCATAAAACAGATTTTTTCCTTATAAAATGTTTGTTAATCTTTTACACAAAAATTGCTCAAACGATTCTGATAAAAATTCACATTACAACAGAGCGTTTTAGTAGAAATAGCACAGCACATGTTATTCCTATGAAAACCCACTCAGGCGAGGACAACGGTTCTAACTAGTGTATATTTGTTTGACTTCCATAATGATGTTACTTATCTCGGTAGCTTTGACCTATAACTGTTCACCCAATTAAGTTAAACTATTTAAATATAAAGCTTAAAAACAACTTACAAAACGCATACTTCGACAATGGGTTTGAAATGTATAGTTTGTGTATTCATGTGTTTAATAGTGAATTGCACATGTTATTTTTATAATCCTTCCGATACAGGCTTCGGTGCTGTCAAAAAGGCACCAAGATGTGAGTATTATTTCTGTCATATTTTTCAATGACGAGGGTATATTGAGTTTGAATAAATGAAACTTAAATTGTTTAGGTCAGTTGCATCCAAGTAAATAAAATTGTCACTTCTATAATGCAGGGAACATGCCGTGGCTGGGTATCGGCATGTGGTGCAATGGCTGCCCGCCCAGGGGATGCGAAGACGACGAAGCTATCATACACGGTTACTGCTGTGGTTGTAGCTTTCCATTAGGTAATCTTCTTTAGACATTAGTCTCACTTTATACTTTTATATCTTCGCCCCAGACTACGCATATGAACCTTCTGGGATAAATCTAATACGCCGAGGCTATGTTTTTGTACTTATATTAATAGAGTTTAATCAATAAGTCTTTTACAATACATACAACTTATGTTTTGTTTCAGATAACTTACCTGTACTATGTCCCGAATTTCTACAGTGTCCACTCAACTTACACGGCCTGTGTCACGACTATGAGTACATGATGAGGTGCTGCTGTTAATCTAAATTCTTTTCCTAATTTGACAGTGTCATTTACTACCCATATTTTAGTCTTTAATAGATATATTTGTGATCCTTCGAGCCGGATGTGAGGAATTAAAAGGTTACGCAAATAAAACATCCTTTATAGCATACTGTTTTAATTTCTAAGAAACCCTCAATACAGAATTACAGTGGGTTAGCGGATCGATTTAAGTAAACTTAACACGTCACATAATAGTACAAAAATAATTAAGTTATACACGATCAAAATAATAAAATAATTCACGCGAATTACCATGTGTCAAATATCCATTTGTGATATTGCAAATTAAAATCCAAAACACTTTTAAAGCACCAAGTGGCGTATTTGAAACATAGCAACTCCATCACTGTAGTGATAATAAAATCTGAATGTCTTTTCATACTATGTTCCCGCTGAATCGAAATTGATGACTAAACATTATAACTATACATCTGTCTAACGCTAAGGCCATTTCGCTATTTCTACAATTTTGTGTTAAGAATCGCGGAGATATGAAATGGTCCGATAAAACCGGATATTAATCTCAAAATTATTGCATCCAAGGGTCTCATCATACTGTAACTTTAAGCAAATAAAATGTTGGTCCTAACACAAATTGTGGTACAGCTCGGTCACCGAACGCAGAATATATGGAATTAACACCCAGTGCAAGATATCTCGAGTGAAAAAGCTGGCCAAATTAGCCTACAACAAACAGACGGCCGAGTGAAATCTTTTAGATCTTAATAATATTCTCCTTTATCCTAAATACAAAAACATTTAATTTCTCGCGTTTACTACCTTGGGGCCACGGAACGCAGACAGCCTAGTAGATATTTCATAGATCAGGCTGAGGTGATATCACTTTAAGGGGAAAGAAGCTTTACACACCAAGTGATTTTTTAATCGCTTTGAGAATAAAAACAGAGTACTAATAAAACAATAATATGATTTGTTTAGAATAGGAGTAATGCGGCAGTTTCGACTAATAAAATCATTAGGCATATAAAAATTAATCACAAAACATCTATTCATTCTTGATACTTGGTATTTATTATCATAAATTTTTCTAAAACAGCTAAAAAATCACCGAGTTTCCATATAAAACTGGGTTTATGGCATTAGCCTGCGTCCACGGTGAGCCCCCATCAGTTCAGCACGTAAAATTATACCTACGATACTCATTATATATAAATATGTATAAACATACACCCATACATTTCACCGTTCCGTCGAACTAACAATATGTCGGACGTAGCAACTTAAGAGAAGTTAGCTTAATATAAGTTCGCTATGTTTTAGATTTGTTTATTATAATTAATTATATGCAATGAAACGTTTGTTGTAATTGCGTTAACAGTGTGGTGAGGCGCGCTGGCGCGGCCAACTGCTTCGGTCGCCAGCCTGGAATCGTGATATACTACTGAGACGAGGAAATATGTCAAGCAACAAAGAAAGTCGTGTATTATAATTTTAATCGTTTACTTTACTATAATAGATATAATTTATATTCTTAGAATTGGAAAGAAGGAAAACAAGACACACCCTTTTCCAGTTTAAATTTTTAATAATGACAGTACTTTTTGTCTAAAGATTTTAACAATTCACATTAAGAAATTTTAGTTAGATAGAAAGAAAATAGACATCAAAATTAATTTTATACCAACTTCTGACACGGCCAACTGACCAAAGAATAATTGGTACTACGACATATTATGTACTCACCGAGTGTGAGTAATATTCAGCAGCAGGATGATTTGCCAGTGTCGATGGGCCGCCCCTGGTCAATCTTGACGGAGGCCCCGGCGGGCGCTGAGCCGGCGGAAGGCGGGCCCACGCGGGCTTTGATCTCCGCCGCCATCGTCATGAACGCCTGCTCCACGTTTGTAGAGTTCTTCGCACTTGTCTCCAGGAACGGTATGCCCAGCTGCTCGGCATATTGCTGAAAGTCATATTGAATGATTTTCATAAAGTTAAACAATAGTGTTAAGTCAGTAACATTGTTAGTAAATATAGGTAATGTATACATAAGTCTTCATCTACCTATGTATAGATAATGGAATGCATCTTAGAGATAAAATGTCAATGACCTTTATCACTGCACTAGTTAGCACTTTTCACCTTTATATTAAAACAACTATATTATGCTATTATATAATTATAAGATAGTAAATGCACAAAAAATTAAAACCAAAGAGACACAGAAATGTGCCTGTTCTACTTGGGAAAGCAGGATGTTACTTTAAGCGATAATAAACAATTTTTATATATATTAGGTCTATCTTATTAAAGGTTTCCTTTTTGTATTTCTACTATTAATAAGATTAGGAATGATCCAACTTACGTTAGCCGTAGTGTAGTCAACTGCTTTCTTTGTAGTAAGATCACATTTGTTACCAACCAGAAGCTTGTTTACATTATCACATGCATAGCGATCAATTTCCTCCAACCACTGTTTCACGTTGCTAAATGAATCCTGAAAAAGTTGAGCTTGAGATATAGGGCATGAATAAAAATGAGTCTCAACTTAATGTATATGTTTCTTTAATTGGAATACATTAAATCCATAACATTGGGTTGTAGTTGAAAATAAATTGACTATATATATAATTTAATGTTTCAAATACTTGTTTTATTCAGTACATACTTATAGTGCAATGGATCTCGTGGCCATTGACATCATTATGAATAATACCGGCTTATAATAATTAAACAATTTATATTATAAAACTATTTTTGAATTAATACATTAAATAATAATTAATTGGTCGCTGATATTTATATAATGATAGATGTTTTAGTTGTTTCAAATAAATACTCACATATGCTATATTCCAGAGGCACTTAGTAGGGAATATTTTACTCTATTATAAAACAAAGCAATATTAATTGCCATTTAATAATTATGCCCCGTGATTTATTGATGATAATTTATGACAAGGTGAACTTATCACCAATTAACAAGCAATGCAAAGTATTGAAGTTTAAATAGCATGTAATGATATTGAATTCTACTTAGATAAATTTTAAATATGTAGTTAATTTAATTCTTATAAACTGTGTACTAAGTGTAGAATAATTTGTATATTTTGGTGATAAAGAAAATTTATTAAGCCTTACAGCCTTTTCTCTGAAGTAAAGTCACTATTGTCTTTTTATTTAAATCTATTGTACTTTAATTGTATGTAAAATGGAAAAATTTCTAATTCCGAATATCTTTATTGTACAGAATTATACTTTTCAACTGTCATTTGATATTATGTGTATACAAAATATTCTAAAGTAGCTAATATATTAAATATTTTTTTTTGTTTAAAAGTTATCATAAACATAAAACCCAATGAACTATAGAAATATTTTAAAGACTTATAAAATTTGTGATTCAGCACTTCTATTGTTCAAAGGCACAATACTATTTTTTGTATTAGACAGTTACCTGATCTGTACAGTCATAAACAATGATGATCCCGTGGGCTCCTCTGTAATATGATGATGTGATTGTTCTGAAACGCTCCTGACCAGCTGTGTCCCATATTTGTAACTTTATTGTCTTTCCATCTAATTCTACAGTCCTTATTTTAAAGTCAACACCAATAGTGCTGATATAGCTCTCTGTATATGTGTCATCTGCAAATCTCAACAGCAGACAGGATTTGCCAACACCAGAATCACCAATCAATAGGAGTTTGAACAAGTAATCGCTGCAAAGAACGCACTTTATTGTATGAAAGCTCGTCATATGTCAATAGATCATTTGGTTAAAAAAGGAGGCGTATCATTGACGGGAACAAAGAGTATCAACAAATGAAAAGCGAATTATTCAGAGGATTTGAACGATTAGCATCAAATACGCGGAAGTATGTTATTCGTTCGTACTTAATTCAAGCGCCATTCACATTATTATAGATTACGTTTCGATTTCTTTGGTATACATAATGAGTCACCACATCTCTCTTTAAAGCATCAAGTAACATGAATGGTCGACTATCAACGCCTCGAAAGATGAATTTCACAAAAGGGGATCGTAATTTTTAGGTGGATGTGTTAACTTTGGAAGTTATTTCAGCCCATCCTTCTTTTACACATCATGACACTAAATAAATCTGTACTTACTATTCAGGATTCATTTTGTACTATAAATTTATTTCGAACACTTTGATGATATAGTAGAATCTATCAAAAATAATGAAATCCTTTGTTTCGACAGATTGTGTAGCACAAAACAGAAACGAAATAAATTTTTATACGTAGAAATTAGAATAATGGCTGCCGACTGAAACTCCCACACTGACGTAAGTCACAAATGCACAGATGACAGACAGACTGCCACTTGGCAAAAATGTTGGTGCGTTCGGAAGTTTTTGAAATTTGATGTTTAAAGACGCAATATCATCGTAACTTATTTAAATGATTCAATGGGAAAAATTTTTGCGTTACACTTCGCATACTAAAATTATTTGAATATATTTATTTAATTATTCTTAGTGGATTCAATACAATATTGTCCTTAAGTAATGTTTAACTATATTATATAAGAATACGCAATCAATTTTTCTGTAAATCTCTCGTCTTTGCAATTATAGGCCTTTTTAAATAGAGTTCGAATTTTATATATCTATTATATTTTATTTTTTTGTAATAGGATAACGAAATGAAAGAAGAAAAAACATAATCTGGTTCTAATTCATGTACATTTTAGTTACAAACTATGTAAATCTTTAGAGTAAATACACAAAAACTTAATGTAAACTAGAGGTGATTCTACAACACTTAAGAAAATTACAAAATCATCTCTTGCAGTATACTTAGTGGTATTTTCCATATGTACAAACTTCTGTCTTTATAACCAGCTATAATCTGAAACAAAAAAAAATCATTTCATTTAAGATTCAAAATTAATAGACGCTAATTTCAAACCATGCCTACTTACGATAATTAAAAAAGTATACTAAAACGTAGTAAAAATAACCGCTTAATACCAAGTGAATTGGTTGTTCAGTTAAGTATTAAAGGACAAACAAGCACAGTTTTGGAATTCTACTGAGGAACATTACCTTGGTCCCCACGACAGCTAAGCAGAGAAGCATAAGGCTTGGCCCGCGGATTTGCGCAAAGGGGCGCGTTTCGCCCTCTCGATAAACATATATACATCCATCGTAGCATCCAGCGAACAAAAGTCCACCAGCTGTTCGTAAGCACACTGCTCCTTTACCACCTTCGTGGGTGCCGACATGTGTTCCACTCTGTACAGAAATAAAATTAAAACTGCATCATCAATTTAACTGAGCGCAGGATGGAACCCCTCCAACAACCGGTTTAAAGTTTATGATCACCATTAGAGTTGATGTTGTAATACTGACATTGACATGTCAAATTTTTCATGTCTTTTTGCCTAATGACCAAAAAATCTGGCCCAATGGCCCAAACAGGATATTTACTGAATGATTTAATAACTTAATTAAACAGTTTTATTATATAGTATTACTCACAGTATATTCGAAGACGTGTATCTGATGACTACTGGTCCCACAGTAAATCTTCCCATCTTCATACAAAAGGGTGTAGACGGTCATCTTTGGTCCATTTAGCGTGCGCAAGAGCAAGCCAGTCTGCGCGTCTTTGACTGTCACATTCTCAGAGCGAGCTGCGACTAGCAAAACTTTGCGGGGACCTTCCTTCATAGCGCGTAGGGCCAGTATAGATTGGTCCGAGAACTTGACAGTACTTATTGGTATTAGCAAGTTGTTCTGAAACATTAAATTAATATTCATTAAGTTTTTTAATCATGAGCTAGTTTTTCACGGGCTTCTCGCATAAACTAATGGTCCAATAAATGAAAGTTTGTATTTTCGATTCTCACTAGGTCCAATATGTTCACTACACAAATAATAAATAACAATCTATATTTTTCTTAAAACATGTAAGATGTCTGGAAAATCAAGACAATCGATTTTCGAATGTACAAAGCCAAAAAGGGAAATAAATAAATAATGGAGGTTAATAAAAGAGATAGTTTCAGTTAATGGCCAATTTTAGTATCTTATATACTTACTTTACATTCAAACTGTAACACGAATCCAGTCCTAGTTCCCACAAACACTGTGTCCCACGCGCGGTCCATCGTTTGTATGGGGCTAAGAACGTTGCACTCTGGCCCTTTTTCCAAGCCCGTCTGAAATTGAATAAAAAAATATTTAGGGCCTGCTTGATCAAAGCCTTAATAATAATGATTTAAAAAAAAAGTACCTCGAGATCGTAGTTTCGTATCCTCGAATCGAGGGAGCCAGTGTAAACTGTAGTGCCATACTTCTCCTTCACTATACAGAGGCAAGTCACAGCTAGGTTTGATCCCCGCAGAGTTGTGATGAGCTGGCCGTCAGAATTGAAGTAATAAACATTCCCATCTAGGCAGGCTGCTAAGAAATTTGTCCCAACGAACTGAAATATTTTTTGTTATTAATAGATTTGTAATATATTAGATGTATTCCATTAGTTAAATCATTGAAACCTACCTCAATCGCGAGAACAGCATCAGTGTGTCCGCTTACCACTAGCGAATCATGTTGAAGGTTCTCATCTGCTGAGTAATCAAACAATTTACACTCCCCATCCTGAGATATAGCTGGCGCAGTAACTTCTTCCATCGACGATTGACTATTATCCAAGATTATCTCTTCACTTATCGGCCTACCAATTTCTGAGGTTTCTTTTTCAATCGTACTCTTATCGTCATAACTCTCTCCAATCACAATATCTTCTGACACATCTAACATGTCAAATTGTAAATCTGCTACTACGGTTTCTACAATCACTTCTTCGCAATGACTTCGTTCATATACACCTGTTTGTTCTTGGGCACATACTTCAGAGACCGAGGGAATACTAGAGTCATTGCTCTGTTCATCTTCACTCCTTTTATTCAAGTATCGATGCAGATCTTCACGCAGTAACGGAATGTAACACTCCTTTAAATTGAAGACAAGAGACGCATTAGGCATCTTCTTTTTATTGCCTTTCTTTTTGGGTTTAGATTTTGGTTTCTTCTTAATCTGTTTAGGTGATTCTTCTAAATCATCGAGCGATATTATATCTTCTAATGGTCTATCGTCAGTTATAATCTGTTCTATTAGTGAGAAGTTTGGGGTTTTAGCCTTCCGTTTAGGTGGTTTGGGCCTAGTTCCATGGTGCATAGCATTGTAGCTAATGTTTCGTCTCTGTGCTCGACGGCTGTTGACAGGTGTCGGTGGTGTTTCAACTGGTTCTAATGCTATATCGGCTAACTCCTCTTCTGGTATATTAGTAAAGTTATTAACAATACTATCTTCCAAGTCTACCTCCTCTTTATTATCTTCAAGTGAATTGACGCTTAGTACTGTCATACCTAAATTGTGCATTGGCATAGGTCCTTTATTCTCCATGGAGCTGTATAACTTGAACTTTTCTTGCAGTAACATTTGAATTTCAATGTCGATTTCTTTCATTCTCTCAAAAGTATCAGTTGATTTTGATGCTTTATGGTTGATTGGTGCTAAGTCTGTTTGTGTAGCTTTAGAAGTAAATTTCTGCCTCTCCGTTTGGCAATACCTTGATGTTGAACTCTTTGAGGACAAAGTCTGGACTTCTTTATGTACTAATCTTATAACGTCATCGTTTTTCTTCTGGGACTTTTGATTCAAAGACGTTATACGTTTAGGTTTTATTTCGGCAATTTTTTTAGGAGACGTGTTTGCAGCTGTATTTCTAAATGCTTGGTGTATGTTGATTTTTTTTGGAACTTCCGTAAACATGTCTATTGTTTTGAGAGAGCTTTTGGCATCAGCTTTTAATGTTGTCTGATTTAATATTGTATTTTTAGGGCTGATGGAATGACTTGATGAGGTAGAATTTTGTCTTTTTCGTTCTTTATTTTCTTGTTTTGGAGTATCTTTTCTTTTTACAAATTTCTCTGAGAAACTTTTATCAAGTTTCTTTTCATTGGAAAGTGAACAATTATCTTTAGCATGTCTATTTTCTGTAGTATTCTTTGATACATCCTTTGGTTCAGTGATGTTAATGCGAGTTTCGTTTATATGTTTATCAAATGTAAACCTATTACTTTCTTCCTTTTCTAGACATGGTTTATCATCGCTATCGTCGTGCGATTTTCTGCGCTTTTCTTTACGATGCGGGGGTCTTTGGTCCATTGATCTCTTACGAGAATGAGAAGATGGCGGTGGTTTTGATGTAGTTATATTTTCAGAACATCCTAAATTGGCGTTTTTTTTCGTATCATCAACTTTATTCGGGTGCTTTGAAGCTTTTTCTCTTAGTCTTTGTTTGCTACTTTTTACGTCTGTTTCTTCTTTTACTACACATTCTAGTTCTTCAGAAGCCAAAGTTTGTAGTTGGCAGTCAATTTCTTGTTTTACAAATTGTGTAACCCTGATAGGAGATTGAAGAATATCCACTAGTTTATTTGGCTTCTGAGTGCTTGTTTGGATGGTACATTGTTTTTCCTGTTTAATTTTTATGGAATGTGCATCATGTTGAATGGTATCTGATAACTCATCATTTTCAATCAAATCATGATCTACTGCGACATGATACTGTCTATCTAACTCTGCAAAGGTATCCTCATCCTCTACAGAATCTGCATTAGCATCAAAAATAGGTTTGCTATTACTGTCATTTGGCATGAACGATTCGCCTGAAGGATAATCATCTATTATTTTACTCTCCACACTATTCCGTATGACTCGCCTGACAGAAGCAGTTTCTATGTCCGGTGAAAAGCTGGGTCTCTTTTGTGTGTTTTCTTCAGGCATAATGCTACAACTTTTTCGTCGTTGCCTCCTCTCAAACAATGGCTTTGTTTCTTTAAAACTTTGATTATTAAATTGTAAATCAAAGTCATCAAAATTTGTATAGCCAGGGCTTAAAGTTTCAAAGTAATCTTCTTCATAGTACATTGGATTACTTTCATGGTCATAACCTTGTTCCATATTATTTTCATTATAATATGAGTAACTATTTTGATTGTCAAATCTGCCATCTACATCATCTAATTGTAAAATGTTGCTTAATTCAGCCATTACTAATGGCTTTATATCTTCCAATAAGACACTGTCTTGGGGGTCGAGAATGCATTGCATTTGTTTCATAAATGTATCTTCATATATGGTGTTATTATCATTTTGCATAAACTCCTTACTAGATGTGCACAGAGATTTTTCAGCTACAGACCTTAAATGTTGGTTAAAACTATTTTGAGACTCAGTCAGCAAACTATTAATCGCATACTCAAATTTGGTAGAAGAGTTGGGATTGTCTAACAATTTATGTATCTTCTCTTTGTCCATTTTAAACAGTTGATGAACAATTTTACTTTTAATTTTTTCACAGTTTACCTTACTCGGTTTTGGTGCCTTTTTTTTCACTGATTGGTCATATCGACTGCTGCTTGTTGTATCCCTTAAATTTTGAGGTTCTTCTGTAATTTCCCTAGCCCTCTCGGTTTCTTCTGACATAGGTGCTTCACCACGATTTAATAATCTTTTTCTCACAATATTAACTGTATCATCTACAGATCTACTAAAACTATTTGATTTGTCATTTGTAGCTGTAGAACTGCCCACATAATGGTCTGATGCAGGTGGCCTGTGTCCAGCATAGTCAGGATGTAATTTGTTAGAGGGTGTAGTGCTTCTATAAGGACGATGATAACTTCGATCATCCGTGTCATGAAAATTTTGCTCTACACCCCATGGTGGAATAGAATAGTGTTCATTAATTGGTGGTTGTCTCTGATCAATGTCACCCAAACTGTTAACTGTAAATACATCAGGGTTTTGTGAGCTACCTTTATAATTGCTTGGATATCCTCCTTGACCTGTGTAGTGTAATGGTATTTGTCTGTTGTTCAAAACATTTTGATTTCTTGACCTTTGATATTGAAAATGAGAATCATGAGAGAATTGCTTTCTTTCACGTTCTTGTACATGACCATCCGTGTCAGTATGGGGTTTAAAATATGGTCTGTGAGGTCTGGAACCTGTCGGTGGAAATCTGTAAATAAAGAATTATTAATTTATTAGAGTTTAAACATTTAAAACGTAGTCGTAAACAAAAACAAATACCAATTTATGCAAATACTGTCAACATTAAGGCGGCAATTAATTTGAAAAAGTTGTTTTGACCGCATCTTTATTTTAATAATTATGTAATATATCAATATAATACCTATTAGTATTTAGTGAGTTGTAATTTCTTGGGGGTCTAAAATGGGGATTGCCGCTATTTCGAGATCTATAGTGCCGTGAGTTTTCATTACGCCATCCGCCAATACCTTGATGACCTCGCCTCATATTGTTAGACACTTATCATCACTAAATCATACACAAGTTCACACTAAATCTGTAACTAACACAACAACTCAAATTTCAATATTGAAATTGGATATTCAGCAATATCAATATTGCGAAATACGTTTGATCAATTATTATTCTCGCAGTAAAAACACAAACATGACAAAAACCATAGACGATACATCAATTTGACATTTGAAACTGAGTCCACAGATTATCCTTTCATATTTTATCTCGTTTATTTTACAGATTACATCAATAAGTATCGCAAATGTATATAAATTTTTTAGAAATAACGTCTTTCTATTAAGGGAAAAATATACTAATGTGGTGTTCCAATGTTTTATATAGTTGTTTATTGCTTATTTTTACCACCTAAATGTAATGAACCGTTATTTTTGTACTATAAGGCTTATAGTACAAAAATAACGGTTATTATTTTAATTCAATATTTAATAACTTGTACAGTAAAAACATTATTCTAAAACTTATATATTCTACCAAAGATTTACATTTGTATACCTATTTGAGTATGTCTACTTTTTGAGGTTTAATTATTAATGTATTCAATACTATAGTATATAAGTTTTTATATGTATCATCTTTATATTCGTTTTTGTTCCCTTAAAAAAAACTGAATAGGTTTGTGATCCATCGTTTAATATTCTATTTGTATTGCTTTTTCCATGAAAATTAATGATATAATTACCTACATATGAAAATATGTAAGAATTGTATTGCATCCTGGCAGGCCAAGATTAAAAAGTAAAATATTTCGTTCTTAAATCTTGATACAATGCAAGGTGAGGGAAAAAAACAACGTAATAAAAACATTTTATTTAAATCAAACTGTTCAATTCTAAAACTATATACAAACTAGAGAATATACTATACATAATTCGTAGAACATTATTTAATTGCATTCAGCTTTATGAAAATCATCTTTGCTCGTTTTTCGAAAATTATTACTGTTTTTTAATATAAGTTTCTAATTGTTGGGGGAAATAAATCCATTATTTTTCGGCAGTTACTTGCAATTAGTGATAATGATTTCATGCATTTAATTGTGTGTGTAAATGCATTTAACAAAAACAGTTACAGATTTACTTTGACAAAATGAAATTTTAAAACAGGCGGCTAAACGAGAAATAATAAAAAATCTGTCACGAACCCACGTCACAGATTAAATATTCTTTTCCGCCAGGGTTAAACATAACAGTTGATAGATCTAATTCCTTAGGAAGAACCTAATGTTAAAGTCCAGCTACTATTGATGTAGGATCTTCAACTCCAGATCTCACTTTTCGCAAAAAAAATACAGCTTCACGTCCATCCACTAATCTGTGGTCATATGACAGAGCTAGGTACATCATGGGTCTGATTTCAACCTGCAAGAATTATTTTTTGTAATTGTGTTACATGTTTCATTAATCAATTATTCATAGATTGTTCATTAATAAAATAATATTTTTTTAATGAAATGAATTATCTTTATCTTAGAAAAGAAAATATATAAGTTTTAGTTTAAAACACTTAGCATTTTTAATGATGTGAAATAGTTTAGAAATATTTGCATATTCAATTACTTATTCTAATATTACATTTTTGAGGCTGTACCTTGAGAAAGCGGCCAAAACTTCAATCCCATGTCAAGACCTACCTGTCCTTATTTTACATAGATAAGTAAGCCAATGTACCTTTCCGCTAATTGCGACCGGCCTCGGCACAATTGCGTGCATGCCCAAAATTGCAGATTGTGGCATATTGATGATGGGCATAGACAACAATGAGCCGAATACGCCCCCGTTGCTTATTGTAAACGTTCCGCCTTGCATGTCCGCTGGGGTGAGCTTACCTGTGAAAAAAGGGGTACAAAAATGCAGGTAAAAATATAGGGCTTAGATAATATTTAAGAGATAATCCTTATAAATAGAGTTCTTATTTACTTCAGATATATCGAGAAACGATACAGAATATTTATAAAAAGAAATTCATATACGTACTACAATATTTCTACAAAATTATATATAGGGAAGCAGTGTTGATTTGACATATAATAAAAATATTTTTTACTAAAATGTAAGAATCTTTTCATAATATTATAAAATATATAATAATTTGTTACTCTCCATTTTTTTTCATAACTGTATTTATAGGATAGATAATAAATAATATTATCTTACCTGTCCTGGCTTTCTCTGCAAGTGCGTTCATGCCTAATTCTATTCTAGGATAGTCCATGGATTCCACGTTACGCAACACAGGTGTAACCAAGCCCTTTGGTGTGGCTACTGCGACGGATATATCCACATAGTCTCTGAAATATGGAAAAATATATACAAAATAACATGACATACCTACGTATATTTTCAAGTTGAATTACATCGTATTGAACTACGACGGGATTACCGTACCGGGTCATGATAACTCAATTGGTCGTATAAAGATTGTATATAACGCTGTATGTCTTGGGTTCAAGTCCTAACTATGTAATAAAATATTTGTCATCTTAAAATAAAATTCATGTTTAAAATAAATTTTGAAAACCGTTTGTCGGTGTTTGGCTCCAGTCTTATGAGAGATTTCTAGTTCTAGGGCTAAATTTACGCCCTACAACTTGTCGTTTGTTTTAGTCAACGTGTTCGAATTGAACAACACCTAAATACTGTCTATAGTTTACGCGAGTAGTACACATTTAAATAAAACACTTTAACGGTTAAAAACGCGATATATTAGTTAAACTTATTTGAAAATGATTTTAACCTTCGGCCCGGCGTTTCGGATGCTTTGCAGCAGCCGTGGTCATGGGAAGACTAAAGATGGAGGATGTCTCTGACGTCAAAGTAAAAATTGCTACGCTATTATTATTTATATTTATTATATTGCTATTGTCATCTGTTCCGTCGAAGTTGGTATTTGGCGAAACTGGCCGAGTCCTTCAGAACGGTGTCTTCGCGTTTGCCGGTATGCTGTTTATTGGGATCCAGAGTTTTTAATAGTTTGTTTTTGATAATTTGATCAATAGGAAGGACGGCCTCAAGTCAACTTGAACGAAACAGATTGCGCTAGCGTAGCAAATTTTACTTTGACGTCAGAGACTTCCTTTATCTTTAGTCTACCCGTGACGATGGCTGCTACAAAGCATCCAAGATGTCGGGCCGAAGTTAAAAATTATTTTCAAATAAGTTTAAAACCGTTAAAGTGTTTTATTTAAATGAACAACACCTTACAATTTTAGTTTAGGCACTAATCTATAAACCCATATACAATATCTTTATATAATCACCTATAAATGACGTCATCACCGATGATGACCGCATTGAGCACCGGCTGGTCAAGTAGCGCGTTGGCGGCCGCTTTCAAAAATGGCGACATGAAGGACAATTTCACTCCGTACTTCTTTGTAAACGCTGCCAAGTTCGCCTTGCGGTATGCCATAAGTTTGCTGGAAAAGAAAAGAAAGGAATATACTTATCTAGAGTTTATAATATTCGATATTAGGTTATTAAATTAAAAAAATAATTTGAAAAAAGTTGAACAATCTGAAATTAAATTTTATTGTTTTTTTATTTCTTTTACGGATGGTTTAATGCCTAATGCACGCCCACGTCGAGCAATAGTGACGTGTGGTGTGTGGTAAATCGTACGACTACGTCCTCGGAGCCAAAACCACTAAACACACCACCAGCTGCTTTGAATGAATTTTACCCTACAACTTGTTGATTAAGTACTACTAGTATACGGGTTGTAAATAAAAATGGCGGTAGTTTGTCTTCGGTCGTGGAATTTTTTTGCGATACAACGTATAAAGTCAGCGCGTGTTTATAATATCTGGTGCTCGAGGGGTTTTTATTTTTAAAATGAAGTTATAGAAGATGTTAGACCCAATGGGGATCGAAGCCACGGCCCATTGATTATTAGCCATAGGTACAATAGTTTCATTGGACTAAGGCGGACGTCTTGTACACTATAGGTAGTGCACTGAATGCTGCTGCAGTCTGCTCAAACATACCTCATGTCACACTCGTTAAAAGTGGTGAGCATAGCACACGTGTTCTGGGCTTCCTTCAACCGCTCCGCAATTCGCTTTCTCATTCTGTTCATTGGTACTGGAAATTCAGTTCGGGTGCCGGAAATTTTTGTTGGATCGCCGATTTTCTGCGCTGCCAGCTGGAAAGATACTTATTAACCCTTCTATGACTTCATCTCCACCATCCAAATATTAATACGCATATCATGGTGGAACTAACGTGATAAAAAGCTTCAATGACTGTCTACAGAAAAATTATGTATTACTAGCTGTGTCAGCGACTTAGTCCGCGTAGAATTGTTATTTTGGGCATCAAAATTTGTTTTTGCCAAACTCCTGTTTAACTCTATAAATTTAAGCTATTATCCTAGACGTCGACCGCGTCCCGCCGTTCTAACAAGTTGATCTTAAAAGATATACTGTCGAGGACATGTTTTTAGACCGTTTAAAGAGGAATCATTCTTAAATACATATTTCCTGGTATCTTGAACCATTTTTGTAGCGTATAGGACGAAAACCCATAAGATGAATCATTTCCTCGTTTTTTTTTTCACATATGCCGCCATTTCTCTTGCTTCTATTAGTCACAGTGCGATGATTTATAACCTTCCTCAATAAATATTCTAACAGACAGAAAAATGATTTTTCGCGCATTCAAACAAACAAACAAACTCTTCAGATTTATATATTATTATAGATTATAGATAAACAGTCTTTACTTTCTACCCAAATACCTAATCCCCTGACATAAGTTACTTACAGTAGGTCCAGCTGGTGCAGTTGGTTTAGCTGCTTTAGCTGCTGCTGGGGCGGCGGCAGGGGCAGGCGCTGGGGCAGAAGCAGCGGGTTTTGCAGCTGCTGGTGCTGCTGCCGCAGGCTTAGCAGCAGGTGCTGGTGCTGGTGCAGCAGGCGCTTTAGCTGGTGCAACACCTGTCACATCCACCTATATGGAACGACATTTGTAACTTATTGCTTTATAATTTATGTCAGTTCCTTTGGGTGTTCGAAAATTTATCATGTTTGAGTGAAGAGTCGCCTGTAATTAAGTGAGACGGACACAGAAATGTCTCGCTCCATGCACCACGGGGGAAACGGAATTTCACAAATTTATTAAAAGGTAGCCTTATGCTAGTTAATCGTTAAATTTCTTTATTTTTAACCTACATTTAAGAAAATAATAAAAGACTTCGATTATAAAGCTGTTATTACAAAACTTTTAAGTATACCTGAAACAATGGCTGTTGGGATTTAACTGACTGCCCGTTTTTGACCAGCATTTTGACAATCTTCCCGTTGCCTGGTGACATCACGGGAAGGGCCGTCTTATCCGTTTCAATTTCTAACACCACTTCGTCCATCCCCACCGCGTCACCTTCGTTCTTTATCAACCTTTAATTAATGTTAAGGAAATATTCAAGTGTAAATATGCCGCGTAGGCAACGCTTATATTGGCTTGAATATGTAATTAATTCTTCACCGAGTCCATAAAGAAGGTTTTTCAAGTCGTTGAATATGCTTTTTTTAAATAAGACTAACCGAGTCAATCACACAATACAATATAAAATTAATATATATCTGTTAGGGATCAACGTTCGTCTCTGTAATTATTTTTATTTAAATGAAACACTTTAACGGTTTAAAACGCGATATATTAGTTAAACTTATTTGAAAATGGTCACGGGGAGACCACGGCTGGTGCAAAGCGTTCGAAATGTTGGGCCGAAGTTAAAAATCATTTTCAAATAAGTTTAACTAATATATCGCGTTTTAAACCGTTAAAGTGTTTCATTTAAATGTGTACTACTCGCGTAAACTATAGACAGTATTTAATTATTTTTATATTTTTATAATTATAATGTTCTCCTTTAAGATAAGCAAGGGACATATTGTTACAGTTTTCATGAAATCTGATTTATTTTGAGATCTATTATATTGCCACTATATAAAAACAAATGGACACCGTAACTATTCCTAGTTTTAGGTCATTATTTAACAACTATAAAAAAAGTGCGTTTTTACAAATTACCCGTGGTCAAGGGAAGACAAGGGGTGTCTCCCCTTGACCACGGCTGCTGCAAAGCATCCGGAACGTCGGGCTGAAGTTAAAAATAATTTTCAAATAAGTTTAACTAATATCTCGCGTTTTAAACCGTTAAAGTGTTTTATTTACATATTATGATGATTCTACAAACCTTCATATTTACTTAGATAACTTTTATTTTGACATTAAAAGCTCTAGCTGTGATAAATAATAAACTTACTTAATATCACCACTGGAAACGGAATCTGGGAAAGTGGGAGCCTTTACTTCTTCGACTGCGAACAGTCGGGCACTCGAGTGCAAATGTCGTTCTGAACATTGTGGTCGAAAACTACTTGTAAACCTGTAACAAATGATCTCTATGTTTCTCTTTACTTAATTTTTGGTAGATGAAATGTTTTTGGATTTGGTTAAATTTAAATCTCCTTTGAAACATGTTGGATTTCGTCTGGAAATCTGGATATTAAGTGGTTACTAGGATTATCGAAATTCCGTCAGGGTCGCGAACCACCGTCCACAGATGAAAAGCCGTGAAATTTAATCACGTTTCAGTCTGTGGATTTCCGAATATCCAAAGATTAAATAGATCGGCGGACCATCGTTTAGATGCTAACTACTACCATACTATTGTCTATATTGGTAGTTATAACAAGTAACGTCTTATATTTGTGTCAAATAAATATTATTCGCCAAGATAAGTTTTCTTGCTGCTTACCTATAACTAAGGATGAGTTTTGCAATAATTACCTCGATATTTGATATGTCGCTGGATACTCATTATTCAAATATACAAACCGGCATTGTGTGACATTTGTAGTGGCTAATGAAATCTGAAATAATAAGATCACTCAATATTTCAAAATAGTTACATAAGCAATAAATAAAGTAACACTTACAATTCTGAGTATTCTTCGTTTGAACATGTTACATGTATTAAAAGTAAAGTACACAAATTATTATATTTTCCAGTATATCATTTTTCTATACAAAATCTAATCAATGTCAATGTGAAAGAATATTATTTTTTTGCTGTCTGCTTTGTTTCGTAAAGGAGTTGTGTTTGAATATATTCCTGCTACTAGACGCTAGATGTCACTACTTCAAGAATATAATTTTTGGGTAAAACTTAATTTCGGATCTACATAAATGGAATCTACAATGTTTACAAAAACTACAATGATGTAGTATGGCTAAAAATTAATGGGCCGTGGTTTCAATCCCCACCGGCTTCCAACATGCTTCTAATCAATTTATATATTACTCTGAAACAATCGGACATCGTCTGGAAATCTAGATATTAAATGGCTGGTAGTCATATGAAAATTCCGTCCGGTCTCAACCGTCTGGGATTATACTGTCCGTAAATATCGAAACGGAAAGGGGGGAAGATTTTATATGCCTGGGCTACAAGCCGCGAAGCTTAGTTGCGTTTCGATTTCCTTTGTTATTACTTTACGTTATGTAGGTATCTCAAGAAATATTTGTAATTATATAATGTACTATATTGAAGACAAAAATATCATATACATATGTATTTTTATATATAATACACAAATAGTTTTGTGACAATATTGAAAAAGTAATTAGATTGAATAAATAATCGATCACACTTACGGAAAACGACCCTCCGACCAACAGCGTTACGTGTCCTTGTACCACCAATCGAGCTAGCGTGTTTTTATAATTGTGTTAGCTCTTAATATATAAGCTCATAAATATGTGTAAGTCAGAGAAATCTCCTTTACCCCCAGTAAGTACACGTACATAACACAGTTTTGTGTCCGTTTAATTTTTAATTACGAATTAGAAGTTGATCAACCTTTATTGTTATGGCCTAAGGACTAAAATTATCTAAGTTAAGTGAAACAAAATGTCTTCATCTTCATCTAAATAAAGTTTAAATCACGTTATAATATACTAGTATAATAGTAACTTTTTTAAATTATTTTAATAGCTCGCAGTGACTACGGCTGCTACAAAACACCCGAAACGTCGAGCCTAAGTTTAAATACTTTTCAAATAAGTTTAATTAATTTATTATATCGCGTTTTAAACCGTTAAATTGTTTTATATAAATGTATACTACTAGTGTAGTCTAAACTACAGACAGTCTTTGCCTGCAGTCTCCAGAATCTCGATCAGTTTTCTTTTAACATTTTCCTGACTTAATCCCCATAAATGTAAATTGAATGACCGAAATAATTATACGTACAGCTGTTAAGTGACCCTCCGTCTGCTTGTTTGCGATAGAGATGTAGTTAAGAGGTCTTTGAGTGAACATTAGTGACCACTCAAGATATCTACTACATTCTTGACCGGTTTAGGGCTGTCACCCGAACGTAGAAGTAACGTTTTTATTAACGGTTGCTTTAACTATATTTTACGGCGACAATAATTAAAATACAATGACTTTCAATGGTTTAAAACGCGAAATGTATTACTTAAACTTGTTTGTCGTAGTTGGTATTTGGTCAGTTTCACTAAATACATACTATGACGGGACAGATTTTTACTTTGACATAAGAGTCACCCTTCATCTCTAGACTCCCTTAAATTTAACATGGAATAGATTTTGGATTATTACAGTAGACATTACTTTACGTTAAAATAAATAAGCACAATTTATTTACATATCACGACTACGAAATACGCAGATTATTGGCGTGAAGTGTCGAAATTATGATAAAAGATAGACAAATAAAACAATTAATTAAATATTTAATACTTTTTTTGTAAAGGTAAAAATGTAAATCGATTAATTACCTATTTTATATAATAGAGGAGGACAGAAATGCATTTACATTCGGGTTCACTCGATAGTAGTTGAAATACTCGGTCTCCCCGTGACCACGGCTGCTGCAAAGCATCCGAAACGTCGGGCCGAAGTTAAAAATCATTTTCAAATAAGTTTAACTAATATATCGCGTTTTAAACCGTTAAAGTGTTTTATTTAAATACTCGAGCCAAATAACAAATATAAGAGATGCGTTGTCGGCCAGTTTTGGATCTTCGGAAATCCAAGGACTGAAACTGAAATGCAATTAAACTTGACAACTTAACTTATAGGCTGTGGTTCGTGATCCAGACGGAATTTCGATATTCCTACCACGCATATCCATCTAGATTTCCATCGATCATTAATAGAAATCTATTCTTGAAGCTCATATATTTAAAATTGTGACAACCCTGGCGTAAAGGGGTAACTTTCTCCCCTACTAATTTGCTAAGATTCGTGCAGCCCGCATCTTTGATTAGGAATCTATGCGTCCCTTAACGGAGCGTCTATAGGTTGCGCATTTCAATCAATATTTCTATGTATACATACATATTATTATATTAAAGTACCGAGTGGGACACAGGTACATGCGCAATAGCACGAAATAGGCCTAATGTATGGCTTGTGTATGTACTTGATCCCCACTGGGTCCCAATCGATTTATAATTTATCTAAAATTCGTCTAGAAGTTTGGTTGTTAATATGTGTGGTGGGAATATCGTAATTCCATCTGGGTCAGGAACCACCGTCCACAGATGAAAAAGCCGTGAAGTTTAATCGCGTTTCGGTTTCAGTGTGTGGGTTTCCGAATATCCAAAGCCTAAATACAGTCGACAACGCATTTTGTGAAGATATTATATGGGGCATTTCACCTTAGGTGCGTCAACTTAATGCGAGTCTTTTCTTCTCTATGATAACAAAATGTTGTGGTCATAAATTCAAGATAATTATTTTAATCTATATATATATATACTAGTATACTTATATTGATTACATTTTAGAGAGTTGCATTACGTCGCTCAAAAGTTCTCAGGTATCAAATTAGGGGAATTTTCTTGTTAATACAAATAAATATTATGTAACACTAGACTTAGTTAAACCTTAAAATTCTTAGAAATAATTTATTATGGTCTCAGAAAAAACTAATATCAGCACAACCAATAACTCAAATTATTATGTAATGTATAATATTAAGATTAATAAATCTAAGAACTGAACTACCGGGCAAAAAAATGGTATATTAGTTTTTGTTTGAGGTTATTCATAATACTTTCCGATAACAAAGACCTCTTTAAAATGATGTTAAAAACAGACAGACAAACAAAATATTTTACGAATATGGTTATTGTATGTAATACGGTATTAGTTCCTTTATAAGTTTTTGTGTAATATTAAATATCGAAATTAAATTAAAATTCAAATGTACACTGGTAATTAACAACGTGCATCTCAGCAAACAACGACACTCTGCCCGTCAGTGTAGCTAATTGGTTCAACGTATTGACTAACATTCACCGGTAATGCGCGATGTAATTTGAATAAACTGGGGAAACAATGGATTAGGTTTCGCTAAATTTATCAGAGGTCTAATCAAATACTTGCATGGCAAAAGAGAACACAGTCAAAACACGGTCAAACAGACCAAGACAAAAATTGAAAAATTTTTTGACGAATCTAAATAACTTTTAAAATTTTCCAGAAAATAAAGTATATTTTATTTTACCCGATCAGTGCAACGGACACAGAAATATGGTCGCTCCAAGCCCCATAAGAAAAACGGTATTTCACATGAATGATCAATTTTTACATTTCATATATCTAGCAAATTTGTAACATATCAAGTCAACCGTAAACAATATCTCAAGCATAATAGTGGTGCAAGCAAAACTACGATAAACTTCGTAAGCAAGGCAGGGCCGGTAAGTTGCAGACTTAAGTTATTAATACTTGGCCATAATGTTGCAAAACAGCTTGGCAATTCTGCATTTAGATTCGTTAATAACACCAAGTATGAAGATATGTATAAGGGAACAAATCATTAAGTACTAATGAATTTGGTTTCAGTGAGAGTGAAACACAAATTTCCAAATATTTTTCATTGAATATTAAAGTAAAGAAATCAACATTAAATTTGAAATACCTATTAAGAAACGTATAGTATAGTTAGTATGAACAGTGATGTGAATTGATAAAGAAAATATCGATTAGTAATTTACATTATCGTAGGTATTTCTCATAGAATACAATTTTGATGTTTAAATAATTCCACAGTAATTTTTGCGTTAAACTAACCTTATACGATTTGTTTTAAATTTTTATTGATATTGCGAATTGACACTGCCTGATTAATACACAGACAAAAAATCATGAAATCGTTACTACATCTGTATATTGACGTTGTGGCATAGTATACCATTTTTTTTAAATTATCTACGTTTTATTTTATATTTTATAAATGTGTAAATTTTATAAAAAATCCTTAAATAAATGCACACGTTAATTGTCAAACATATTATGATAGTTACAATTTATTCAAAATCTAATTTATCGATAAGGACATCCCTAGCTGTTACCGGTTTCTAGACACTACTTTCTTTAGCGTAAGTCCGGTCTTTACGAAGTTGGCAAGTTGTCGATTTATTGTTTAAATAGTTGAGAGAATTTGGTTAGATTTATAGTTTGTCTTGAGCGGTAATTGCTGTATAGCGATATTGTCTGACAAATTAAGTTATCGATACAAATTGTTACCGAAGTTTCAGTTAGCCCATTGTTAGCCACTTAGTTGGAGATAACTACAAGATAGATGTAATGTTTATTCAAGCATATTAATGTTTGCAGTACTGCCTCGGTACAGTCTGTTTACACTAGTATAGCTTTTAAATTTATATTAGATTAAAAAAATTACGACAAGCAAAGGATAAATAAAAATAAATCTAAAGTTCACTTTTAATTATTTTATATAGTGTTGTGCAAAATTTTGAAGTTTTTATTAGTTCTAGGTACATATTTTTTATATCATTCTTCTGTCAGGAGACTCTCTACAATTTTTTTAATGATAGAGATGGACAAAGAAGCACGGGGTCACTGGATGGGAGTCGAAATACCCCAGCCATAATAACATCTACACAAGATGTGCTATCGACCTAGACTTTTGGGCTTTGGATATTAGGAAATCCACAGACTGAATTCGAAAACGCGATTAAACTTCACGGCCCTTTTTCATCTGTGGACATTGGTTCGTGAACCGGACGACATTTTCGATATTCCTACCATCCATTTAATATGCAGATTTCCAGGCGAAGACCAACATATTTCAGAATAATAAAAACCTGTGTTGGACCTAGTGGGAATCAAATCGACCCCATGATTATTAGCCATACATTGCTACCATCAGACCAACGAGCCCGTCAAGTAAAATAAATTATTATTGATTAATTAATTTAATTTTATATAAAAGTACCAGGGTGTTATGAAAATCGATAGATAGTTAATGTCTAATAGGAATTTCCTATAAGTAAATGGTCGTCTCAATGTAATTACGTCTCTCGGATTGCAATTAGAGGAAAGGTGAGGGCACGTTTCCGGCGGAACTGCCGCCCCCCGCCCCTTCGGACCTCATGCATATCCTTTCCAGTGTTTATAAGATATTATTATGTAAAAAAATATAGCGAAGAAGGTTGCTTGTCTGTATTTTCTTGATCAACCAAAAACGTGGTTGGATTTGTATAAATCTTATATCTTCAGTATTCGAATCTTTATAGGATACCTACATAAAAAGCCAAGAAGACCGCCTCTCTAGCTAATTGGTTAAACAAGTGGTCTTGGGTTTGATTGTTGCTATCAGGCAGGGCAAAGAACTCTTATCAACTACTGTCCTGTAAAGAACCGATCAATGAAACGAACACAGAAATGTGTTCATTCCATGTCCCCCCCGTAAGATCTTACTTTTTAATTTATATTAGACTAGCTGGTGCCCGCGACTTCGTGTAAGCAGGATTAGTATTTGGAGTATAGCTTATATTAGCGTGGCGTAGATAAGAATTAACATTATGACATAATTGTGTAAGTAACGTTTATGGCAGCGCACGCCAGAATAGCTCGCAGAAAGGTAGGTCTTTTCCTAGTTACTTGACACTTAATGTCATATTTTGGACAGCTCACACAATTACTTTATAAATGTGTTATTCTAGTTTTCTAGCTATATTATTGAAAAGTTTAATTGAAATCCATTCAGTAGTTTTTGCGTGAAAGAGTAACAAACATCCATCCACACATACAAACTTTCACGTTTATAATATTAGTAGGAAGTGTAATAATCGAAGGATTAAAGTAATGGACTTAATTATTATTCAAAAACAAGTATTCACCAGATTTTTTTTTTATGAAAATAAAATTCTGTGCACTGGTGAATAGATTATTGGAGGAGAGTAGATAATCATGTTTCGGATACTGTGAATTTCTATCTTATATAATTCTATCTTTCTATTGATATTTAGTTGGGGGTATTTAGCCTTCAAACAACACATTTGCTTGTCGTACTCTGACATAAAAAACTACATAATCGCGATAGACCTTACGACGAGTATTGTTAAATATAATTCTAACTGTAATTCGCGCAAAGCATAGTAATTTATGTAGTACGAAGGCCAAGGAAGTTCCTTGTACATTCAGTAGAATAGCGGAAACCGGTGGAGCCATTGTGACGAGGGAGCGAAGACTTCCGCAATAATAGCGTCAGCAGAAACATTTGCAAAAGAATAATAAAAAACAAACTTACTTGCAGGCTAAGACAAGCAGTGCGTTTAAATAATAATTTTTTTTGTATTAAACCTCTGACAACGACTTCTCCAGAACGTCAGGCCGTACTTAAAATAATGTTTAAATAAGTTTAACTAATATATATCACGTTTTAAACCGTTAATTTATTTTAAATTATATATTTTAAATAAACATATTTAATCTTCTCATTATTAACACGAGTAAACGAAACATTTAGATTTCATCTTGAATTTGTCATTTTATTCAGAGCTTAAACGGTATATATGTATTTATATAAATAAAGTATAAAAATATAAAAAATGTTTTTGAAGTAGTTACTTATTCGTGAGAAATATGAGTTAATGAAAAAAAAACCTTTTTCTCTTCTCAGGTTAGGTTACAATTATTGCAATTAAGAAAAAAAAATATAATAGATCTCAATTTTTATGTAGACGGTGCATTTTCAAATTTTGGCAACTACTTTAGACTTAGCTTAGTGTATTCTTGAACATTTGATATGAAATATGACCGTTAGTTCTCGTTCCGCTTATAGGGTAAGATATAGGACATACTTCCTTTCGGTAGATAAATTATGCAATAGCCAAATAATGTAGAGTTCTATTAAGTTATATATTTAAGTATTTAATTACACACATATATAAAGTAGGAATCGGAACCTGGTAAAATGCATTGCGTGCGAGAAATGTTGGTTTCGAATGCCAGCGAAGTTTCGGACGGGCAGGGCACAGAGCACAGGTAGTCAAGAATTGGCCCGTAAATTACACTGATGGGAAAGCACATACAGAAATCATCTGAATACAGAACTGAAAACTAGTTACTAGCATTACAAGTTACGTTGTAAGTTGTATAGTTATTTTTTGAATTTAAATAGTGTTTTAATCTGTGCACCCGCCTATTGATGACTAATATAAGAGACAGGTAAAAAATAATTGTCAAATTATGTCACAGATGACAGTGTTGTTTCTTTATCTTTGCAATTAAAACGACGTCTGTGGAAATGAAGAGCGGCGCCGTGGCGGGAAAGTTTCTTAGCCTCATTGAATTTCATCTCGATTTACATAAGGAAAAGATAAAGACAAGACGCCGCCATTTTATATTTTTAGCGAGGGGAAGATGGGGGATTTATATTTATAGTTGTTACGTATCGAAATGCGAATTTATAGAGCTCGCTCAGCTTTCGTTTCATTGAGTAGATTTGAAGGGTGTCTTCCCCTTAGCTCGTTGATTTAGTAATGTCGAGTATTTGCCTTTTAGAATTTATTGCGAAAAATATTACGAAATCTTTTTTTGATACCTCCATGGCTCAATTGTAAAATGGTTTTCGTATAACCGCGAGTAGTCCTGGCTTCAAAATCTTGTTTGACTTTAATTTGGACAGCACTTCTGTAAGACAATCTCCAAGAAAGTCTATCAGTGAAATAGACAAAATATTTTTTTTTACTTCTAAGTATTATTGTAAACAATCTTTGATTCTCGCACTGTAGATACAAAATTGTACTTAGTATTTACGGAACTCTGTGTAAAATAAACGATGCACCTTTTTGAGCAGGTACATTTTTCTACAGTAGATTAATATATAATTTAAATTTTTCATGTGCTTCTTCTTGATATACCGGTATGACTTCTTCCAAGCTTATTAGCGATTCGATTAAAAACTCTATACAATAAATTACTGTTATCATAAAAATTTGATAACCTTGCAAGCATACATTGCTGACCTGTTTATACTAAAACAATATGGCGACATCGTTTCTTAAGGATTACCATTAAGTTCTATTCTTTAATAGGTAATTAATATTATAATTATTTCTCTTATTTTTGTTTAAGATAACGTTTAAGCTTTACTGTTAAAATATAAATCGTTTTAATATGTGAATAATGAAAGAGACGTAAACAGAGAACTAAGCGAGTCACGTTTTAGTGATCATAGACAGGGCTCATTCACCGTGTAATACAAATTATTAAGAGCTGAAATAATATTTAGAATTTGTTCCGTAAGTCTAATACTTCAGCGGATGTACGAAGTAACGATGTATATACAAATGTAATTATTATAATAATTAGATAAAAACTTTAACGGTATAAAACGCGATATATTTAGTAGATATAGATAGTATTTAGTTAAACTTATTTGAATTTTATTTTAACTGTGGCCAGACGTTTGATGCTTTGCAGCAGGCGTGGCCGCTGGAAGACCACGGCTATAAATCGCGTTTTAAACCGGTAATATGTTTTATTTAAATGTGTATATAAATGATAAGCAGTATTTAATTATAATATCAATTTTGAATGGCCTTTTATGAAACATTTTTTCTTTGTTGTTGTATATTTCTGCATATATCGAATATTTTTAGTATAATGTCAGGTTCGTATCCCGCCTGTGTCACATTTTTTAATCTCATTTTCAATAATTCTTATTTTTTAATTCATTCTCATTTACCATTACTAATAGCCAAAGAACTAGCGGACGGTTTATAGTCATCAAACTAATTTTGATGTATTTTAAGGCAAATATAATCTGTAAAATAACGAAGTTAGGACGAAGAATCTTAATAAGGGTATACTAAACTCTCGACTGTTTTGGATAATTTCATATATAGGTTTTTTTGAACACTTCCTTTGAACTTAATAGAAGTGTTAAGTTAAATAATTTGGATAGTATTATATAGTGAAAAGATAGGTGGGGATGGTATCTCAATTGGTAGAGCAACAGCATGGAACGCTGACGATGCCGATTCAAGTCCTGCCCGAGTAGAAAATTTTTTCGATTTTAAATTACTTCCTTTGAATGCCGGAAAATTTATATTATAACATTAAAATTGTGTTTTAATAAAAATAGATATATGTATATATACCGTATTTAGTTAGGTTGATTAAAGCACTTTAGGTACCGACGGCAGAACAAAATTTCAGTTATATTGTATTTTTTCTCTTTTTTACGTTTGTTGTAATCTTGGAAAATTCGCCATTTGCTTATGACTTGTACATTGTAAGTACAAGTTGTAGATACATAGGCGTTCGTCTCAGCAGGTCGTCGGAATTCAATAGCAGACGAACCGTTTCATGAGGAGTGTAACGTGGGGATAGTTTATAATTGAATTTCATAACGTGCCATTATCATATCGTATTGACTAATTTCATCATACGCATTAATATTGGACGAAGGATAGACGGACGGAGGATGGAAGGCGAAAAATCCCAATCAGTATATTTACAACAATAATTTTCAGAACGCATAGACTGACCAAATTACACTTTCGACTATTTATCTTATTTAATTTTAAATAAATTAGATGTGTAAGCAAAAGTCATAAAGTTATTATTGAAAACGTGGACCCGTCTGGAATCGAAGCCACGTACCAGTGATTATTAGTGATTGGACCAACGAGCCCATTAAAATATATCTACATATTATTATCATTTATAGTCAAATGATTTAGTTCGGGTAAGTATATATTACTGGTTTTGAACCCCTAAATTCCTCTAACGCAAATCAATTTAATACAGGAATGTTAAATATGCAAATATTACCGTTTAAGATGTATTAATTTCATTTCCTCATACTTCTAACTCATGATAAGCAATTAATATAAAACAATGTTAACTGTTTAAAACGCGAAATATATTACTTAACTTATTTAACAATTGTTTATATAACGCCAAAATTGCAGTCCTAGTCGCCCGGTGGTCACGAGGTGGTGGATCCACCAAAAGTAATAAGGCTGTGGTTAAATAAATTGTAAATAAGTAAAATAATAGATTTTGTGACGTCACCATTTAAAAACGACACCAAAGGCCAAATGCGTCTTGGCTGATGACAAATGTTATATTTTTGGACCTAATACATGGAACGTTAGAAAAGAACTTATCATTATAAAAATATAATGTTATGATTTTATTAACATACGAGGCTGCTACAGGCAGAGTGGCCTAATAACATGATTTTCATCATGATAAGGAGAAAAATAAAAATGCGCAAATAACTTAGCCGAAAATGAGCTTGTAGGTACTATTATTTGTGTTAGAATTATGTTAACAATTTTCGGTCACTGTGGTGGTGTAGATTAACAGTTATAATCGTATATAATATATACAAATAAGTCATAAAATACAGTTAGGCTAATCTACCTCTAGCGGCCTTAAATGTCCTATATTGTCACTTTTTCTTAAGATTATTTCTATTCTCAGATTGAATTCTGCGCTAAACTTTGTATGACTCGAACTTTAGTATGTTTAAGTTATTTGGTTAGTAAAGTGCTTACATATTAAAGCGAGAAAAGACGAATAAAATGTCAAGTTCAGCTCGAGCAGTCGAAATAATTGTCGCGCTGACATTTCCTGATGTATAGGTACCTACGCACGACCCTTCCCAAATCCATCTTAAAGACGCACATCAAACGAGCACACAAGGGGTAGGCCCTCGCTAAAATTGTAAAGAAAAAAAAATCGCCAAGTAAAGACGCAATTATTTCTCGGCAAATATTACTTTACATCCGTCGACAATCCTACGAACGATCTCTCAAGAATTAAGGTTCAAAGTCGCGTGTCTCAGCGAATTGTGTGCGTAAAATTTATCTTGTAGTTTCGTTCGCTAAAAGCACTGGCTGTATCAAAGAAATGCGTCTAATGAATGTATTGATAGCTCAAGCTATGTATGTGTATAGAGTATTTTTAAAAAAGAATGGCCTAGGTGGTGTGCGTGAAGAAGGGGGAAGGTAAGAGACGCTTTCTTCGGCCCCTATTTTCTTACGGCGCGATCTAGTCATTTCGATAATTGATGCTGTAACATTTTTTGTCATTATTACACTAGAATATCTAAAAAAAGGAAGTACGTCTCAGCTTACGTCTGTGCTTCACTTATCGCTAATTTATTTATTTAATTACGGCTGTTGCCATTAGCTGATCGCTCTCGACGTGTTCTTCGAACGTAACTCGATCTGATTCGAAAACCTAGGACTCTTTAGAAAGTGGCTGCAGTTTGCTATTTTAACCATCACTAATAATTACGACTTATTTAACAATTTGACCTATGAAAAACGGACAAGGTATAAAGAAGGAAGAGGGCCCTGTTCCCTCTTTCCTCGTAGCTTGAACTTATACAAATAAGCCAAACTTTACTTAATTATGGTTAGGGAAAATAACTGCTTAAAAATTTCCTCCTTATATATATGTTTTTTCAAACCTTACGATAGCTTAAGTCTTACAATTAATAGGTTAGTACTTTACATTCTCAAAATAGCGAAACCGTTCGCTTCCACTACAAATCACCCCTTATTTCGCCCGACTCCGTCGATCGTCTCAAAGTTGCACGCACACAGACGCACGCCACTATCCGCGACTGCACCGACGCACACGCGCGTACAATTCGCGAGGGGCGCCTGGCCCTTGCGAACTCCTCCTTATATTTTCTTTGTTATGTAAAAAAATAATAATAGGAGAAAGGGGATCTTAAAATCGATACTCAAATACAGTGCCACGTATTGGTGGACGTCTTTGGAAAATTCGGCAGACGATAAGCACCGCAATCGACTGCGTTGAAGGACGACTAGAATGAAAATTTAAATTTCGAGTAAATATATATTTAATCATATTACACATTAAAATAAAACACTTTAACGGTTTAAAACGCGATATATGTTAGTTAAACTTATTTGAAAATATTTGGGACCATGGTTGCTGCAAAGCATCGTAAAGCGTAAAGCGGGTAGTAGTTAAAATTCGCGTAAACTACGGACAGTATTTAATTATTACACTACTTGAAAACTTTCCTTTCAATGTTAAATTTATATACAAGTCCGCGGATTTATTTATAAATTAAATTAGTAGTACCTATACCGTGGAGTGTAGAAAATACTCAAAAAACGTATATATATCTACTTAGTTATCACCTCATGAATGTTCGACTCTAACATGTTTTAAAATGTTATTAATTTTTAATGTTGCTATATTTTCTTATATACCAACATATGTATATCTGTACGTAGTCAGCTCCTAGTATAGCAGTCACTATATAACGTTTATTTTTCAGAGGCAGTAAAAGTGAGGATAAGGTTTTTTTGCTCATTCCGGTTTGAAAGTCATATATATGTCTAACACTCAAATCTTCTAAGTGTAAATGTGTGTAGTGAGGGTAAATACATCTTTAAAATTCAGTCTTTTAAAAAGTTTACGGAAGGAATAAAATAGTCATTTATGTATAGATAAAAATATAAATAAAATTCCTTACCCGCAATTCACACACACATCCCGTTAGAAATACAGTCGCGCACTAAAACTCAAAAATCCGTTGATGACCCAAAAACCCATCGAGGATCAAAAAGGAACCGGTTATCAAAAATTGTCTTTTTCAAACAAAAGCCGCGTCCAGATGGCCGCTCCCGCGGATGCTGCGATCTAGAACTGGTTTTTTTTCAATACACTTTTGTTCGATCGGTTATTTTGATTTATTCCATTTTTAGTGAATACCGTGTGGGAATTACGCTCAACAGGTACTGTCGCGGAGAAAAGGGTCAAACGCCATAAATTTACTTTTGTGTTACATTTTGGAATTACTAGCTTATTCTCACGTCGCTATTCACGAATGTATCTGACATATTGATTGATACAAAATAAGTTTAAAACGTACAGCAATATATGTTGATAGAAATAATGAACTTAATAAGACATCATTAATATATTGTTAATTTCGAGTAGGTAATGGGATTAGGAAAGCTGAAATAAAATATAACAAATACAATGTTGAAAATCTTTATTTCCATTCTAATTTTTATGTTTAAATTAGGCTTAGTGTGTATTAATAAAGTACATCAATCACTCTTAACACACACTTTTTACCTATCACACCTGTTCCTAACAACTTTATTGATCAAACGCGTCATATTTAGTTTAATTGAGAGTATTAAATGCATTTATAATGCTTATTAATCAAAGTTAATTGTGTTTTAGCCGTCAAAAAGTTATCAGGAACAGTTAATGTCAGTGCAAAATGTCGTTAACAGGTTTTTAAATTATTCTAAACGTAATTACCAATGAATTACTTTGTGTTTATTACATTAAAATTTAATAAATATTTAAAAACCCTTTAACGCTAACAGTGTAGCTACTGACTTACATAATTGTGTCGCTTATTCATACATATGTTATTTAGTGACTCGAGAAAAGGTTGAATAGACTTTCGCGCGCGACTGTACCCGACCACTTTTTATTTTCTTGGTCGCTCGCGTTGTTTGGTCTTGTATAATAGCTATTGAATCAATTTAACTAGAACATCGTTTATGATGACGCGGTTAAGTGATATAGTGGATTCGAATATCGGTCACGGTGGCTATATTTTATAGGAGTATATGGTGTTTCATATTTTTGCTAATAATAGATTATCCACTAAAGGAGTATTTTAGTGTGTTTCTTATTAACAGTCAATGCTTTTGAATATTTGCAATACATGTTGTGTAAGGTCGGTAAATATGATTCTGAGTTTTTCTAATTTGGAAAAATATAATGTTACAACAGCTCCAAAGAACTGTAAATGCCTTGAGGTCTTATTAACAAAAAAATAGCAGAATTAAGTATCATATTGTATAAATGGATTTTATATACGTGAGGTAGAGTTAAGCATTAAATTTTTTATTGGAAAATTTCCTACCAACCCGGATGTTTTAATTCCGCACCCTGTGTGGTGGAGAACACGACAAATCGTCTGTCCTGTATCTTGTTTATCAATCTCTTTTATAGCGGAGCCCATCAACCCGCACTGGAGGAGCGTGGTGGATTAAGGCTATTAAACCCTCTGTCTTAAAACAAAGGCCCCCCTTGCCCAGCTGTGGGACTTGAATACACAAAAACGTCACTATTAAGAATAAGAAATTATTTTTTACGAAAAATATTCATGGTTGGTATAAGCATCGTGCAAGATAATATTTAGTCTTATTATAAATTTAGTTTTTTTTTATGTTCAATAGTCCAGTTTACGTTAAGTAAATAGGTACAGTATATAACTGATTTATTTTAATATTAAGTGGTCTTATGTTATATAATTGAAAAATCATTTATTTTAATTAATTTTTTTACAGTGAAATCTGAATAAATTAAAAATATGAATAAAAGCCAAGGGTTGGGGCGATTTCCAGTATAGCAGCTGGACTTAGATATTATTAGTGAACACTTGGGTAAAGACAGGATAAAGTATCTCGATGAATCTGATTTCATACGAATATTTTGGATAAAATATCGGTTTGTTTGTTTGTTGAAATAATACATATAACTCATATATACGTCAAGGCAGACCCACAAAATAAAACATTTTCGCAAATGTAGGATAAACAAACAGAGACGAATAAATTTAAACGTCATTTTGTAAATGCAACGCATAAGTATTACACTTATGAGCACAGATTTTCAAACTGAAATTCACGAAATTACTTATTATATGTCACATTTGTACATTTGAATTTTAATAAAATGAATCGGTTTATTTAGTTTAAAATTTCACAATATTAAGAGCTGCTACTTGATACAAGATGTCACTACTAGACAGTACAAGTGGCGCCTCTGGTGAAATAATTTGTTACTAAATAGCACTGACATCTAGTATCAGATAGAAAAAACTTTGTTGACGCTATTTTCCACTAGATAACGCTACATACCGATTTATCTGCTTAATGGAACCAGTAGATTTGTAGAGAGCGGGAAATTATGTTATTTTTAATTATCACTTTTAAAACAAAATCAATTTTTAATTAAATTTAATACTTGATTTGATTTTATTTGTTTTAATAATTACTATACGACCTATATTAGGCAAAACAACGTTGGATTTGTAAATTATTATTAAGATAATTTTGAAGGAAATATCGTTGTATTTAACGCTCTTGAATATTTGTCAGATATAGACTTTACTTTTAAAGGACAATTTTCCGCATCAACGCCTGTTGATCGATCTAAAAATTACTGGATATAAGTCGAAATTGCTTTTCATAACACTATTATATTTCTGTCGTATTCCGAATCTATTTATGTACGAACTTATTTTGAGTGTTGTTGCAAGTATTTTCATACAATCCATTTTCTTTGCTTCCAGCAGTACTTTCTACTACATTTTGCCCGTGTAGAAAGGTTATAGGAAAACAAGTAGTCCAAAATAAATACCACCTTAGTACTGTACCAATTTATAGAAAACAGTTCGGCTGAATGACAAACAAAAAATGTGTGTCAATTTTGGTTCTACTAGACTTTCTTACGTCACATAAGTAATTTGTTGATATAGCTGCCTTTTCTTACTTTAGTTGGTTATATTTATATTTTGGATGCTAGTCGTTTCTTTCCGTACTACCCACAACAATGTTGAAAATTGCAAAAATTTTCTCATACATTCGCAAAATTCGTTCCAACTTGTCTGATTTATGAATGTCTCTTCCGAAATCCCGCTTCATTATGCTAATAGGGTATGCAATAAAGGGGGTTAATGTTAATTTTTCATTCATACACCTTATACCTATTATATAAATATACACAAATACTGGACTTGTGTAAATTAATAGTTCAATTATATTCGTATTTATTTTTAAAGATCCTCAAATCCCACACGCCTTTTTAATATTTTGTCTATTGTCTTTTCGTTCATTTATGATACTAGGCAGAACTTGAGAGAGATCTAAATGCAGATTACTTAAGAATGTTAATCGAAAGAATAATACAACCAAAGTCTTATCTATTCCAACACATTATAATACTTCAGGCTGATAAATTTCATAATTCCTTTTTTTAAATTCGTTTGAGACTATTTGAAGTAGCACGTTTTATCTTGAGAGTTTTTGTTTTTGATCTTCAGTAACGACAAGTCTTCCTCTAGATTACAATGTAATAGATAATTCAGTAAAAAGTATAAAAATAGCCAGTTCTTCCAAGCATTCGTCTGACGCACCTAATGAAAACAGACGGCCTTAATATCTCTAGCGAAGACCACTTCACAGTTAATTGTCGGAAATATTTCTTTGCTGTTTACGTTTTGAATTTATACGTTTAATTTTCGCTAGTAATAGGTATTTGAAACATCATTAAGAGAGGACTAAAGTAATATGAGTATTTAAAAACTGTTATACTTTTTCAATATAAAAAAAAACTTAGTGTAAAATAGGCTTGGCTTGAATGTCGCAAGAGTTTGATTATTTTACTTAGATTTCGAATATTCCTTATATATACATATTGAAAAATTTAAAACTTTACATCACTTGAATTGAAATTTATTGAAAAGCAGAAAAGTTTCACTCATTTTCAGTGATCGTAATAAGGGCGCTACGCCGTAGCAACGTAGCATTGTTCTACGAGTATGAATTTTATATTAAAGTACATTATGAAAAATATATACTAAAGAGGTGTGTTCAATAGCATTTTCAGTATGTGCAATACATGTGCATTTATATTTTAAATGCTCAACTGTGTTTATCAAAAGTTTATTAGTAGAAATCATTATGATTATTTTATGAAAACAAGAAGAACGAAAGATAGTTAACAATATCGAATACTTAAACATACAATAAAGTTTAAAGGTAAAAAGCCACTGCGAAAGATATTAATAAAATTTAAATGCTTTATTAAATTAATAAAACAATAATCCGCAAGTCTCGTCGTATATCGGGAAATCCTTAACGCCTCGCTATTCTTGAGCGCAGTAAAAATAAAGAGCGGTTAAACGGCGGTTGATTTAAATTGCAAATAAATTAAATGAGAGCAGTTTTTCACGCGAGAAAAGTTTTCACTTTCCCGCCTTGCCACAAACGCCTCGGCGTGGCTTTTTCTGTTACAGACTATTAACGTACGGAAAGGTGTATTCGTGGACAATAAATTCTTGATTACAGATGTAATTTGCTAATATTGACATTGATTCTTTTTTTAATTTAAAAAAGTCGTATTATAAATTAATTATGTTTACTTTATAAAACATTAAGGCGTTACCGTAAAAGGAAATACAGTTATTTGTTCTACATATTATATATAAAAAAAAAAAAATTTTTATTGTTTCTTTTTTGTGGTATTTCTTTTTCTCTTTCAGGTATTGTAAACCGAATTTTAGTTTTTTTTTAATTGAAATAAATAGTAGTTGATATTTATATGAGCGAGTAAATAAGTTAAATAAACGGACAATAAAATGTATCTAGGAATTCACAGAATATTTTAGATCTTATTAATACTCAATAATTCACCAAAGCCGATACGATTAGAGTTCAAACAATTCTATATTTCGTCCAACACAACGTAAAGTAATAGCGAGCCCAAAATTATTCAGTCTAAAATATAATCTTATCTGGCGCAGGCCTTGAAATTAATATCAAATATTTCATACACACACATTGAAACGGAACTAAACCCACACAGGCTCGCACACAAACACATTGAACCGTAAGAGGGGTGTCTTTGTTACATTAAGGAAGGGCAAAGACGGGTGGGGTTTGGGGAGGGTCGTGTTTTGTATTCTGCGAGCTTCGCCGTTTACGATTTCGCACGGGACACTTAGAGATTTCCACGGGTTTCGTTCTACCTATAACGAGTTCAGCTACGGAATTTCTTTATTAGAGCCGGCCCTAATGTATGTTGGAATGTGATCATCATTTTTCCATTTCCGTGAGACTATTTTCAATGAAAAGAATTAAGCGTCTAACAATAAAATTACTGTCCTGAGGCTTATGGTTTAAATTGTATTTAAATTTTATACGCCTCAAGAACAAAACTTAGATACTTTACTTTATGTTGGTTCTTAGGGCTTATATTGTGCACTGGACGTTTGTAAATTGTTAAATAATAAATAATGATAGTGTTAAGTGGTTCTGGCTTAGATACTATAATAATAAATATATGAAGTAACTTCTACTGTATTTTTTAGATTGTCGGGAACAAAGGGCTTAACGAACGATATAAAAACTTATTCAATTTTTAACATTGTAAAATTATTTATAGTACCAAGGAAGTTTGAAATTATGTAATTATTTCCTGACGTATACAGATAGTGAATAATTTTCAATATTTTTCGAACCAGAGACAAAACAGAGCGTCATTAAGTATTTTTAAACTGTGGAATTTTCGTATTCGCGCCACGCGCTCGCTACATTGAGTTGAGTCTGTAAAGAAGTGGAAGGTTTAGCTGTGAATACGAATTAGGTACCGTGAGGATTTACTGAGAAACATCTTCAGTTAAATTATTGCAAATTACCTTTTTATGTTCCATTGCTATTTTTATATTTATTACATGTTTATTGTAACGAAAATCACAGCTTTCATATTTTCCAATTAAAAACGATTGTCTTTATAACCGAATAGTTAATAATAGAAGTTCACAAGAACAAAATGGTTATATTATCCATATGGATGTTTAATTTTTTGAACATTTATGTAGTCAATAATGAAGACAGTATTAAAAACTAAAATTAAAGTTTTATAACCTGTGCAAGGATTCCGCGGCGATTTTGCATCTTCAAAAGAACAAATTTTCAATATCGACGACCGAATCGAAAACCCAAGAAGATTAAGGTTTTTATATTAATACTAAAACGTTGAGTATATTTAAAACGTTATCACGTAACGTATATTTATATAGAAAAAACGTTCTAGATTGTATAATAATATGCATAGTATTACAGCGCAATAGACATTTTAATTAAATATTGATTGAAATTATTTGTATCTAACTCATTAATTATTTTGTTTTAATAAACTTAGCTAAATCAGTTACTTGTAAAATATATACCTACATGGCTTCCTTAATGGATTTCGATTAGAGCTTTCACGTTACCTACTGTAAAATAACCAAGAGCGAACGCTCCGTCAAACGTATACAATGATAACCATCTCCACTAATGAAAAGCACTAGCTAGTTCTGATTGCGACCCCTCTAACAGTCTTAAAGTTTAGGAACCCACTCACACATACAGACATCGCCCCATCCCACCCAGCGAAGGAAGAAGATATAAACTACCAGTGTTTCAGGACCCCTTTCACCCCGCGGTCGCTGTAATAAATTACACGGGCAAGCAACAAGCAATGAGTTTTCGGAGTTCTTCATAAACTGGTCGGCACCCGGGTGTCGAGGGGGGTTAAGAAAGAAGAAACGGGGGGCTCACCACGAAAACCGGGCCGCCCACGCAAGAAGCAAACCTTAAGTGGAGAGCATATCGATCTACCCCTCTTATGTTCTTAATGCTTTGTACATTTATTATGCTGGACAAGACACGATGGGTACAGTAAAATTCGGACGTGAAAATCTAATTAGAAATCGATGTTTTAAATTCTTATCTCTGTGTCTTTAAATCGATTTTTCAATTTGAAGTTTTAGGTAAATTCCTTCGTTTATAGATCTTAAGAATATATTTCGTATACTGTTAGACTATTTAAACAACTATTAGTACATAAGACTAATTTAAAAACTTTCTGCTATAGATTTTCCTAAGATTAAGCGGTATTTTCCCCCCAATCCCATTGGTAGGTAACATTTATCGTGTGTATATAAACGTATCACTTTGTGTAAGTATTTTTACAGTTTTTACCTATAATTTATATTAACATTTGTAATTATTTTTTATTAATCCGAGTAATATATAATTGTCATTGAATTCTATTAAAAAAACAAGAACGTAAAAATTGTTTTCGATAGTCATATAAATTCTAACTGTACGCGTAAAATAGACTATAGAACATAATATCACATTCAATCATTAGCACAGACTATTAACAATTAATAAAAACAGATAAAAAATAACCCCAGATAAATCCAGACTCATCTCTATAAAGACTAACCAATGCAGCCAGTATTTAAACTATTTATGAGCAAACAGAACTGGAACATTAGTACGTACGTCACGTGTACACGGGTAATCTTCTCATTTAATCTATCGATGTTCTCTAGTGGGTAATTAACATCGTGTATACACATTAATCATCTCTGTAAGACGAGCGCGGGCGAAAGTATACAGTTTCCGAACGTCGCGCCGCGTGTAATTTACAACTGGCAATTTTTAAGCTCGGAAAAAGTTGGCGTTCCTTTTTTAATTTTTGGCGGGCTCTCTAATTTCTTTTCGCGTTGTTATTAATCTGTATTTTTAATACGTGCATTTTACTCGTAATAACCAATATTCGATTATGAAATTTTAAATATTTTACATTACCTTGACTTCGTATCTCTATTGTTTTATAAATGTATCAGCAATGTTTAAGAATTATTTAGATAAACTATTTTTTAGTGGACATAGTAACATAAAGAAATGTAAGTTTCAATACAAGCTATATATTGTTTTGTGAAGTGGTTAAAATTTTCTTTTCTTAACAATTATGGATTAAAAACCAAAGGCTTGTTTTCAGGAACAAGGAACCAGGATTAGTTGTCAAAAGTAAGTGTGGAATTATATAAATGCCAAAAACTATTAACAAATGCCTCAGTTTGCTCTTCAAACAGATTTTTTTCATAATAGAAATTTTCTATTTATAAGTTATATCTTATTTTTAACATATGTATGTTTATGTTAAATTTGGTTATTCATATACAACCATATAATTCAAAAGTCATACTACATACAGCGTAGCGATAGAGACCCATATTAAAGATAAGCAGATCCTCAGAATTGGGGTCTCCTTGGTTCGGGGTGCGGGGATACGGGAGGCAAGACACTCGATCAATACCGACCCGACTTTCAAACTGTTTTCACCCTCACGAAAGTCGCCCGGACTCCAACCGAGTGGACTCTGATGGATTTGTATAGAGCTGTTACAATGATACTGTTAATTTTCATCCATGAAAAAAAATTCAGTGTAATGTATACGATATCACTGAGAATTCATGGAACTTATGTTATTATATACCATGTGTTATGTTCATATTTCTTTTGCATATCTTGGATAAGTTAGATGTTCTCCGCGACTACTGGTCCACGAAGGATGAATTACTTGGTGACTTAAGTAGTCATTTCGTTGAGCTAGTAATTTTTGGCTGCATTTTGTGTTTCTCTCGTAATTATCTGAAAATAAATTAACACAAATTAATCACTAGCTAAGTAAAAACTTAAGTTTGTATAAATAGCTCTGTAGAATAAGTATTGATTCAAATTAAATTAAATGGCTGGCGTGTTTATTCTCCTTTATGAGTTTAGTATAATCTAATAATAAAGTTGTAATATTTTTGAATATTAAAGTTACTATGAAACGGCGTAGTATAAGCTAGTATTAACAGCTCTATATAGATATCGGCACGTCTTCGTCCGCTGTCTTCACGTACGCCTCAACCCTCTCGCGCGAACATTTTGTTTCGCCCGCCACCCCCACGTATCTTATACCTTCTGCAATTCCATTGTAATGCTCGTCTTGTATATAATGTGTACATATGAAATAGCGTCCGTTTTTTATAATTTCTTTATAAAACTTTATTTTTTTAAATAATTTAATCTTTATATTTCTGTTACACGTACTTTGTATTACTGTACAACGTATAGGACGTTAGTTATTAAATAAATATTAAAAGATTTGATTTTTTTAATTTCAGCAGTGAACAGAAAATTGTTCTTTGTTTTACATATTTATGCTAAGAATTATGTCATGATAAAGACAAAAGAGTATTGCTTGTTGTTGTTCACACACGTATAAATATGTATTTTAATATGTACATACTATATAGTTTAATAATCGAAAATAAATTGAAAGAATTTTTGACTCGAGCAGGACTTGAACCGGCATCGTCAGCGTTCCGTGCTACTGTTCTCAGAGCAATTTTTTTTTCAATTTATTTTCGATTTCTAAGCTATATACTGCCTGCATGTACACGTGAAAAGTTTTCAAATGAACATACTATTCGAATGACGTGCTATTTTGAAATCAATTTCAGTTAAAATATAATTAATTTTTGTAAGTGCCTCTTAACTGAATTTTTGTCTATATTACTTAATAACTTACAGAATGAAAAAACTAAAGATCCATTTATATTTTTTGCGATCAACAGAATCAATACTTTACTTAGGAAATCCTATCCTCCTACATTATTATTATTATTATCCTACTTCATGCTTAGTAAAAGATCATATTCTTTTTGGGATCACGTAACGGTTTAATGGGTCAAGAACTATTCAACCCGTCGGATGCTGGGCTCTTTTCGTGGGAACGCGGTCGTAAAGGGTTACCGCGACCTTAGGTCGTTTCATCTAGAATGTGTTTGGAAAAACGAGTTTTAAGATTATCCCTCGTAGATATTTAAATAAGCTGGGTCGAAAACAACTTGGAGCATTTTTGTACGTCGTAACATAGTCAGTAATTTTATAGGAGTATTTTAAAAACTGACATCGTACAGATGGTTTCCACGCCATCATCCGCAAGCGTGTAGCTTCCCTCATGTATCGGGTTCGACAAAGCACCAATGGCATTCTGGGGGCATTGTGTGAAAAGTATACGGTGCTGCTAAAACGATGGAGTGACGTCCATGCTCCCCCTTAGCGCCTAGCACCTATTCTATGTATTCTGTCTATTTAATTTTAGTGACTAACACATTCTAATATACATTTTAAGTTAAAAATTGTTACTAACCCAACTAACGCACATTAGAATTAATTAATTATGTATTATTTTAAAATAATGTATGGATCTATGGTCTGACAAATAAATTATTATTATTATTATTATTATTATAAAAGATAACTTGTAATAGATATCACCAGAAACTTGGAATGTTGGTGAAAAATAAATAGACGATTATATTTCACGTTTTAAGTAGTTAAAAGTATTTTATATAATGTGTACTTGTGCGAACAACGCACATATTTTCTTAGAATAAAAAATATTAATCATATTTTTATTATTATCTTATTTTATTGTAATATCGCTGGTTGTGAAAATACTAAACAACAAGATTTAAATCGTAATTGTAAGATATACTAAGTATAATTAAAGCCAGAATTTGGTTACGAAATCCACATATTTCGCTTTAGAAGCAGCCCAAGAAACTTTAGCAATATTTATTTCGACCAAACTTAAACCACTAACAATTTCTCAAAGCGGCACTTAACAAAGAACAATCGCGTACTGTTTTATTATGTATACAGAAAGCAGTGTCCATTGTAAATAAGAGATTTAGCGCTAACCTACTGGACGATAAATTTTAGGGCAATTTAGACTTAATAGTTGAGTACGAAGCGTGCTTGGATCTTTCTCTGGGACCGCGATCAATATTAGGGGCGCCGAACCTTTGGTTCTAATAATATTGGTAAGCACTTACTCAAGATATAAGTAAGAATTATTAAAATCCAGAACAAAACTAAAAATTATATTGTATAAATAACTGGTCTAATTGAATAAATATTAGTTTTTTTTCTCAAACTGTAATGCAGTTTACGTCTTTAGTAGCAGCAAAGTCAGTTTTTAACTCAACGATTTCAGGTTGAAAATACAGGTAGGTTTTGAAGCGGCATCGTTCCGTGCTGTTGCTCTAACCATTTGAACTAACGTGTCCTACATGGCATCGTCAAATTTTTCGATAAATGCCCCTCTCGCGTAATGGAACTTCGACCTTAACATTCTATCTGTCGCGCTAAGAAACGTTTTTTTCAAAAGTCTTGCGAGATATGTATAATTTTATTTCTAAGTAGATACAGGGTCTATATTACCTACGCAGTCTCAATGGGAGACCCTATAATTATTTTAATTAAGTTTGGAAGGGTTGGGAAGCCCTGAAAGTAGTTTATAATATGATAGTGCTATCCGAGTACGATTCTCTCCGCTAGAGACGCGTTGTAATAAAATCTTGCCGTCGACGGACGTTTTATGAATATTGTGTTGGCTCTGTAAGAGATAAGGCTTGCCAAACCACTCAGAGATATATAACTTTCCTGTGTCCTTTTATTGTTCTCAGTGTTGCTTCGAAAATTAATCGCCATTTTACAGGCCTTCTACGATGCTCATGTGTTTTAACTGTTAAGACATTTGTGTTACATCTTGAGTATTTTTTACTTTTTTTAATACTGTAGTTTTTATTAAGATTTAAAACAGAATATCCCTAAAGTGGTAGAGACTAGGTAAGGTCTAATTAAGTAAAGGCGATTACAGTTTATATGTTTAAGAGTTTTTGTAAAAGAAGTGTTTGATTTTACTTATAGTAATATCGCAACTATGTACACTAACATATTGGACTACCTATTAAAACAAAAATACTGTTCAAATATATAGTTTACTGTAAACATAATTGGCTACAACGTATTACAAAAGAAACTGAAGTTTTAAAATTAGAACGTTACCCCGTGACCACGACTGCTGCAAAGCATCCGAAACGTTGGGTTGTAGTTAAAATATTTTTTAGCAAGTATAACTAATATACATCGCGTTTCAAACCGTTAAAGTGTTTTATTTAAATGTGCTACTCGCGTAAGCTATAGATAGATAATTAAGAAAGCTTTTTAAAACAATTATTGTATGAAAAGCATCTCATGTCAATGAAGTAACAACTTAATAAACCTGCCCGTAGATACTATTTCAATTCGAATGTTAACTTCGCTTTATAGTTTATAGCGTAAACATAAAACCGTATCATTACGAAGTAGTAAACATCAAGGGATCTCGACCGGAAAACAGATTTATACTTGAACCCAAATAAGATCATAAAAGTATACTATATCACGGAGCCGTTAATACCCCACCATTTATCATCACTCCCCCCCGTCTTTTGTGTAAGAACCCGCAACGGTCGTCCAAACAAGTTCTGACAACTAAAACTATTCAAACACGAGCGGTTAACGTCGCAACTTGTACCACGGTGTTCTTAACTCGGCCGCTTCGCTGTAGTTTCAGTGGAATTGGAAAATTCAATATCGCCAATGAAAATGCTACTTAGTATTGTAGTACTTGAGGCGATTTTTGCGTGAACAAAATCGATGGTCACAATGCGGTATGACAGCGGATTATATATCTTCATTTCGCGTAGATAAAGTCGTTTTTTGTGTGGCTGGACGCGGAGCATTTCTCCGGAAGGGTATAGTCGTAAGGAAGTTCGTCGATTATGTTTAGTCAGTTCTGGCTGTGTAATGGAAAGGAAGTAGGAATTGGGGCCTGTAAGATGTGGTCGTATAAGGCGGCCATTCGTGTTTAGCCCCCCCACCCGGGAGGTGGGCATTTGTTTGTTTCTAAGGTCGTACTTGTCCACAGCTGCGGGTCGGATTTAAATTTCGCACACGCTCTTTGTTGGAGGTCTCCGTAGTTTGAAGAGACTCTTTATAACTTGAATTCGAAGAGTCCCTAAGTGGTTTTGAATTAACAATGGAACAGAGTAAATATATAAATGTAACGCCACAAAGAGCTGGTGAGGAATAAGTATTAAGAATCTTCTTAATAAATCTTCTTAAGGTTAGGTACCCTTTTTCTTTTGAGGCTGTCCAACTAGTTAGTGATTTCAATGAAATGATTTCAAACATCACTTACATCCTAGTCTTACTTAGTACTTTACTAAAGTTTGGTTAACATAATATGTAAGTGCAAAATTGTAATATTAACTATTTCTACTGGTGTTATCCTAAAATTCAAATAACATTACTATCTCACAATAATATAGCATTAACGAATATGACTAAAGCGAAAACACACAGTGAAGGTGTATAAACATCAATAAAACACTTTTTTTACGTTTAAAACCGTTGAAATTGGTGAGGTTAAATGTGCATCAGTCGCGTAAACTATAGACAATAACGAACTAGTATGGGTTGGAAAATGCATATTGGAAATATTTCACCTATCAAACTGTCAATAAACACAATAAAGATGCTAGTTTTCTTATTATAACGCTAAAAATACCTAAAATTGACCCAACGTTTACATCTAATCGAGTGAACGTCATGCTCGTCTGTCCACCTCTCTTTTAAAAGTAGCTCATAAATATATTTGTCTGTATACGTAACTTTTTAAATACACTACATAAGCAATTACGTGTCTACAAAGTATCTCAGCGAAATACTAGGGTAACAGAAAATCAATACAGTTAAAACAGATCTTGTGCCGTAGAACAAGTTGAAAGTGGGAACGAAGGGACAAATGACCCAATTTCCTTGAGTGGTCCAGCGGCCCTTCAATAATCTTCACTCGCCCGTGAAGGGACTATCGGCAACATATATACGTGTGGGTTTATTTTTAAATATTTTCCGTGTTGTAATTATAGGCCGTTGGGGTCTAGCTTTGGGGCCTAACCCAAGCCTTATAGACTAACTTAGTACTTATTTAAAAGGTATTTACTTATATATAAGTCGAGCTCGTTGGCCCAATAGCAACGAATGCCTAGTAATCAACGGGTCGTGGGTCGTGGGATTTCTATCAAGTTTAAAATAAATTAAAAATCAAAGAATCGTCGTAAATCTTTTTCAATTAAAACTTTTTAAAAAAAGTTTTTAAGTTTATATGTTTAACATGTTTATAAAATTTTATTATTATGTTACATAAATGTGTTGCAGCAGCCGTGGTCACGAGGGACCATACACGTAAGTTAAACAATATGTGTGTACGTGTTATAAACGATAAAAAGTGTTTTATAAGAAAGAAAATGTTAAATGTCCTACATATTTTAATTCTGAGAACACACTGTCGTTCTTATGACTCGGCTATGAACCGTACTGCCTGGCAACGAGTTAGTCTTGTAATTTAACAGGTTCGAATCTTTGGAAATATTTTTTTTATTGCAGAGCAGACGAGGAGATTTGGTTCAATGATTACTTACGATTACGGGCAAGTGAATTGTGTATGTTATAATGTTCTTTTTTATGACAGAGCAGGACAGACCAGCATCGGGATCATTTGATGAAAGATGGCTCATGCCATAAAAAATGTAAGCAAGATTCCGCTGTCGACCTATACCATATAAACCCGCAACACGCTTTCACGCTAGAGCTTTTTAATCTGTGGATGGCGGTTCATTAATAATAATAAAACACTTTTTGCAAACTAATAAAATATAAACATAGTCATACATTACATAAAAGAGTTAGGGCAAAGGCGGCCTTATCGCCTCTGGCGATTTCTTCCAGGCAACCTTTGTATAAAGAAAAGGAAAGGAGCATTACCCGGATGGAGTTTTTTGAAATTTGACAGACGATCGCCAGATTCGTATCTCTTAACCAACTGACATGTGTTAGAAATTACTATTTAAAATTGACCTAATAAGAACTGAACCCACGACCAACCATCGACACGATATTACCCATACATTATTGAATTATATTATGAAATATAATACCCAACTAACTACATAAATGATATTTCATTCGATAATCGATTATTCTCCAAGGGATTCGCAGAATAATGTCATTATCCAAAACGTGAGCTGCGAAGTCGCGGGCACAGGTAGCACGCATATTAAATCCATACTTTTAACTGTTTTAAACGCGAAATATATTTTAAACTTTTTTTCTCTTCAACATCTCAAACCAACTGATGCAAACATCAGCCGGTTACTAATGAATATTGCTCGTTTTAAACCGTTTATTATTTTAAATTAAATTGTCGGGCAGACATATAATATTATATCATTGTTTTTCTTTAACGTAAAAATGTGTATTCTTAACATAATTCAACGCTGTTCTGTCTGCTAATTGAATACTATATAAAAAATATCTAGTTGATAATCCAACCAAATAAAGAAATAATAAGTAAATAGGCCGTAAATGAGCTAGGTTTTAAACTTAATTTCTAATTAATTTTTACTTATATATTTCGCATTTTAGACCTTCAAAGTATTTTATTTAAATATGTACTACTCGCCTAAATAACAAACAGTTATTAAAGAATTAATAAATCAATAAATTAGGAATATGTAATATTTTTCCTAGTCGGAGGGTCTACAAGTATTCTTTAAACTGCACGTTCGTTGAGACATTTCAATATCGATCTCTTGCCATTTATTTTCATAAGACTGCCACAGATAATTATATTACGCCAAAGAACGAAATTCGCCATTTTGCCATTTCGCCCCTTCATCTTAAACGTACCTTATCTTCACCCCTGCGAGTGACCCCTATCTCGGAAGGGTGTTACGCCCCGAGGGGGCCACACCCCCACTTATTAGTCCGTCAATCTCCAACTTTAAGTAATATCTGTAGCCTGCAGTTATTGATTTATTGCCATCATGTGGCATTTTCATCATACTTTGATACTAAAGACTTGTATTTATTACAAATTTTAAATGAAGTATTCTCAATTTAGTATGTTTGTGTAACGGGAGTTGTACACATATTATCAAAACACTTTTAACGGTTAAAAAGGGTAAATATGATAGTTAGTTTTTTTAAATCGAAAATAAATTGAAAAAAATTTCGACTCGGGCAGGCACTACCAATTGAGCTACCGAGTCATACACCTCATCGTCGAATTTTTTTCAACGTTTTTGACACATGCACCTCTCGCGCGTGATAGTTAACTTGTTTTTGATTTAAAAAAATATGTACGTATTAAATAGGAATATATTTAATAAGTACATATATTTTTTTATGTTAATTTAAAATTAGAATATCAGTGTTGACAGTTGTTTTTTTTATCTATATCACTTAAGATTGAGTCCACCACAGTCTTTTTGTCTATCCTAAAATGTAAAAAAAAACAATTTCAACGGTTTCAAACACAATATTTTACTTAAACTTGTTTGAAAATTATTTTTAGTTTGACGTCAGAGACATCCTCCATCTTTAGTTTCCCCGTGACCACGGCTGCTGTAAAGCATCCGAAACGCCGGGCCGTAGTTATAATTAATTTTCAAACAAGTTTAACTAAAATATATCGCGTTTTAAATCGTTAAAAATATTTTATTAAAATGTGCACTACTCGCGTAAACTGCAGACGGTATTTATTTATCAAGAAATTTTGCATTTAATATAATCTATTAAAATTCGAATTCCATATAAATTCAAAAATAGAATGTATCTTAAAACCCGTCACCGGGCGTTTAATTACTTTAATAAGTCTCATCGTAAGCCGAGGCCGGCTTAAGGCTACGTCCTTAATTTAAGCCACCCCGCTCCACCCCAAGACATATTTCATCGGAACTCCTCCTTAACTGCCGTCCGACGCCCAACTTTCAGTAATATTTCACTGTAAATAATATACAAGATACGTGAGAAACGGCACTTATGGTTTCGTTTTAACTATTAATTACTTTATTGTTCACTTCGGTAATCGCTTGCGCATGGGTTATTCGATATTATTGTTTAAAAAGTTATTTCATATTTAGCGGTTTAAAATGCGAAATATATTCGGTTACAGATTTTAAATTTATTTAAACTAGGACTAGACGTTTTGGATATTTTACAGAAGTCTTGTTCTTGCACGGTTACGAGTACGTCGGGACCTACTTAAATGTACACGCAAAAACTACAAGCAATACAAGATTAGATATTATGCTGACGATGCCGGTTCAGGTCCTGCCCGAGTTTAATTAATTTCGCTCTTTAGATAAGAAATTATATGACAAAAGGGTAGAAAAGTTATTAATTTTAACTTATACGAGTATTAATAGTAATACTCACATATGTATTGAGAATAGCGATTGAAAATACATTTTTTTAGCTTGTTAGTTTATGTCTACAGTACTAATTTAGCAGCCGTGCAGTCTCTCCGTGACCACGGCTGAGATAGTTTGTTTTTAGCAGGTACACCGAACTATAATAAGTATAAATTACTTGAAGGAAGGTACTTACGTGACTGTTGTTTCACCTATATTACCAAATGAACTACTATATCAAACTTAATTTAATGAAAAAGAACTTATAAATTCAAATTTACAACGACAACTGTCACAAATATTTTACTTTCACTTTTTACGATAACTACGGGTTTTTAAGAAAAGAAATTTTATTCCTATGTGATTATAAATATGCAGAGTTTAAAATAAGCAATAAATATAACGTAAAACAGGAAAATAATAATATTTTTATAAATATTTAACTGAGTAATCAAAAACAGCTGTTAACCTGACAATGTTGCCAGCTCAAAAAAAAAAAAAAAGTTAAAAATCATTTTCAAATAAGTTTAACTAATATATCGCGTTTTAAACCGTTAAAGTGTTTTATTTAAAAATGTGATATTGTTATTGGCGTTTAATAATAAACTAAAAAGCATATCATACATAATCATACAGCAATTAAATTAATTTTTGTATGGATACTTTATTGTACTTGATAGCATTATATAAATTTCAAATCGTTTACGATTAAAAATTAACTACGCGGGCGGGACATGACCCGGCATCTACAGCGATCCGTGCTGCTCTAACCAATTAAACTACCGAGTCCCAAATTTCTTCAACCCCACATGCACCTCTTGCGCAATACTTTATTTGTAGTACTTATAGTAATGATAAGATAAGGTTGATTATACCCCTAATAAATGGTACTACTATAGCCCTGGGTAATCTGAAGTTGTACCAAGCAGTTTAGTCAAAGTCGTTAGCGGGAAAGCAATTTGTCCTCAACTTCGGGGAAATGAGGGCCTCATTCCACTATTTATGTTCACTTACGTCCCAGTACAACTTGGGGCTCTTGTAGAATTTTAAAGCGTGTTCAATATTAAATTAAGTGAAATGGGTTTTACAAGTTCCTGCTTCCGTATTTTAATCGATTTTGTTTTGTGATACAAGACTTGATGGAATACCCGAATCATATAACACCTCAACACGATGTGCTGTCGATTAATTTTAGGTTAGAATATTCGGGCATCCACAGAGTGTAACCGAAACTTCATGGCGTTTTAATCTGTGACACGGACGGATTTTTGATTACATCCCATTTACTATCCAGATTTTTAGAAGTTCAAAACTGAATAAATTGATAAGACATGTTGGATCGTGGGTCCAACCCTGCTACTACTAAACCACAGAGACAAGTTATTTATAATCATCATAATTCGTTTTTTTGTTTCCTCTTTAAAACTATCGTAAAAAAAAGTTTTAAAATAAGATAAGTGTAAGTCTATAGTCCCGAGTTTAACAAATAAAACTTTTGTATCGCGAAATAGGAGAGAGCACTTCACTCTGTTAGAGATCCGTGCAACGAATTAATGAATGCCGTCAGATATAAACCGCCTTTGTCGTTTAATGGTTACACGTATTGCGGTGGATTCCTGGTTTGTATCTTAAGGTCTATTTTACAGTAACGAGCAGGCAAGGCACAGAAGTCTGAAAGCCTATATAAAATCGATCACACAAAATAGAAAATTTCTCTGCCCCGTGTAATGGCAAAGTCTGAAATCCCGATTCTCTAGATGGGGCACGGGCGAACACATTTCTGAGTCCTAGGGTTTTATTCGCAGGCGAGTAATCGATCATACTCCTGTGCCATGTCCAACCCTAACATTTTTTTGTTTCTCCGGGATTCGAACCCAGAACCTCCCGCGCTTAACGCAATGCTAGGCCATTTAGCTTAACCACTTAGCTACTGAGGTTGTCATATGCAGGGAAATGGTTTTTTTTTTTACTTTGGTCCTATGTTTGTTTGAGAAATGATACATGAATGTGGTAGGAACTTCGTGGATGTTCCTTTAAGCGCTAGGTATTTTTACTTACAAATGATTCTATACATAAAAATAAAATACAAGGAAAAAAAGGGTAGTACATAAAGATTGTCAATTCTAACAAAGTTTATAAATAAAATCTGTTTATAAAAAGGAATACATACTAAAGTGATTCTAAGTTTTACTTTTTTATATGGTGGTAAGTTTGCTGAGGGCAGAATTATACAATATTATCTTCTTTGCTGGTATAATTAAAGATGAGGTTAAATTTATAATTATACAATTAAAAAATTTGAAATGAGGTTAAAATAAGTGAATTAACAAAAAATGGTTTACGACATAAAATTAATACAGTACAAATGGTAACTATTGATTACTATTACAAATGTTCATGATAACATAGGTTTTGAAAGAGCAGGGAAATGGTTAGATAGGAAGTTAAACTTTAGAAACGAATATCCAAAGCTAATATGGGGCGTGTCGTATCTTGTTTAGATGTTATATGGCTATATTTTATTGTTATATTTTACCTACTATCAAGTGAACCAAAACGAGAAATACGCACTTTAATTCGCCAGAGTTTAAAATCTATCTTTTTTGAAATTATCATGACTATTAAATAATTGTATAGCCCTTTTAAATAAAACATTTTAACGGTTTAAAACGTAATATATTCGTTAAACTTATTTGAAAATGATTTTTAACTTCGGCCCGACGTTTCGGATGCTTTGCAGCAAAAAATCATTGCAGAAAGAAATAATTTTCAAGTAAGTTTAACAATATATCACGTTTTAGTTTTAAATTTGTACACTCGGTATAAAGACAAAATAAAAAAAAAAATAATAGACAGTATTTGTATAGCCCTTTACAGTAGTTGCCTATACATATTAAAATATATATTCATTTTTGTATGAGACCCTTCAAATGTTGAGTCTCATTTCTATTGGGAAATACACAAAACCTCCATACCATAAGTCAAAGCAGTTATCTCAAGTTATAGGAGGTAGTTAGCGAAAGTAGTTAGTGTTAGCAATTTATCGTTATAAGTTCGAGCGCTGAGCTTTTGAGTTTATATCTAAGTATTCAAGCGTATTGCTAATATATTTGATAATAAATAAAAAATATTTTGGTTCACTTATGTAATTTAGTTAACTTAATTTATTGATACATTTAAAAACTTCGTACCTAAAATAAATATCAGTCATTCCAAATTTATTCAAATACTAGCTCAGTCGGCGTACGCGTAGAATAGTTATTTTGGGTATAAATTTTTGTTTTTGCAAACCTTCTCAACTCAACTCTATAAATTAAGGCCGTCGTTTTTGGAAGTTAATCTTCAAAGATAAAAAAAAACAGGGGGGTTAAAAAAATCCCAAAGGGCGGAAAAAATTTTTAAAAAATTCCTCCCCCAAGATCCCCCCGTGACCCGGCTGCTGCAAAGCATCCGAAACATCGGGCCGAAGTTAAAAGTCATTTTCAAATAAGTTTAACTAATATATCGCGTTTTAAACCGTTAAAGTGTTTTATTGGAATGTGTACTAATCGCGTCAATTATAGACAGTATTTAAACTTATTTTAATAACAGTTTGACGTTTCTTTGATTTTCCTTTGTTGTAGCGTGTTATTTTAAAATAATTAACCATACTTCGAGAGGTCAAGTTAAGGCCGCCATCGAACGACTGGAATATTAAGCTAGGCACGTAATATCAAGGTGCTCACTAAGTTTATATATGGAGGAGCTTAAACTTATCGCCCGCACTATTCAGAAACAAACTAAAGGTACCCAAAATGTTTACAAAGCATTTGCTTAATAACAGAAACTTTAGGGAGGCTGGGCCGAATTCTCCTAATACCTTCTGTGTGTACACGAGACGCTTGTGTGAGTGCCACTATCGTTAAGGTGGAGGGTACATCGTCGGACTACTTAAAATTAAAAAAAAAAAAAAAAACAAATAAAACACTCTCGAATAAAAACTAAATAAAGAGTGTTAAGAAGAGAGAGTATAAGTTGAACTTTCTATTTAAATACTTTCTGTAGTATTTATTAATTTAAACTTATTACAAAAACTACAGCCCGACGTTTCGGATGTGACTTGATAATTTGTAAATAAGTTTACTCATACATTTTGAAATAAAAAATGTTTTATTTTAATCATCTTCTACGTCAAAATAGCTATAAAAAAACAGAAGTCTTATCTCAATTGGGCATGGGATGAACACATGTATGTTTCACAGTTCATGATCGTTATTATTTACAGGTAAGTACTGGCCGACCGATACAATCGAAGTTTCTTCGTTGTAACGAACTAAGGACCTCTTGCGCTTAAAAATGTATGAATTTATTTGATAAACAAAGGTCATCTCTGTTTTTTGTTGACTTTAAGCTATTTATTAAGCCTTACTAATAAATTTTAAATTTAGAAATCTGTATATAGTTTAACTATTACAGATATATAATACGGATGTCATAAATATTCTCGTGTATATAGAATATGCGCTTTTTTCAGTCATTTCGTCAGTGTAAGCTCGGCCTAAGTCAAAATGTGTGTGTCGAAATAAGTGTTGCCATGGCGACGTATCTTAAAGATCTCCCTCAGTACCCCGTCTCAGTTTTCTCCTTTCTCCTTTGCGCGTGTTTCTTGTGGGGAGGCGTGGATTTGTACAGTTAGCAAAATAATTTCTTAATATGATTACTTAAATATACCTACTACTGCTAAATTACTTAATAGAATGATAACGTTTAAAAAATATTCAGAAGTAATATTTTATTAAGACAAAAGTTGATTGTCATAAAAATTACATACACGATACAAATGCTGTGACTTAAATTATTGTACTAGATTGACACTTTATAATTATATAATTCTACTTAACAAAACCTCTTAAATTTATATTAATTATTAAAAAAAACTAATTTTTTTTTGTGAACCCTACTCTGGGTCGGGCGGGTCTAATGTAGTGGCCTGCCCCCACGGTTCCCACAAGCCATAAAATTGTAAATTAGTGATGAGCCGGCTACCTCGCTTATCGATCTATTGATAGTTTTAACCCTCACAGGGATTTTATCGCAGTTATCGATTATTCTCGACACGAGTGGAAAATCATTGCATTAACTTGTGTTTGATATAATTTTTTAAAGTAGAATTAGGTTACTTATATTACGTTAATGAAACGATAGGTTTCAGAAAAGGTTTGCTAACTAGAGTCATATATTGGATTTAATTTAAGGTTTTAGATATTTCTGCTACTTAAAAATCGTTTGTATTATATAAAATGTGTAATTATCTTTTTTTGGAATACAATTTCTATTATATTCTGTAGTATATACTTTAACTATTATCTGTTTTAATTAAAAAAGTAATGTTTTATTTTTGTGTTGACGCCATCTTTGTACAAACTATTTTATGTTGTTTTAATTTTTTTTTGTGCAAGAAATATTTTTTCTTTATAACTTTTTTTAAAATGTATAGGAGAGTGTTATACTAGTTAATATTTTCTAGAATTAAATTTTTCACTCACCTAGACTGGCACTATAAGGCTAAGAACACAACATTGTAAGCACTACAACATCTCGGACCAAACTGTTCGAAAAATCTAAAATTACCGGTAAAGATGTCATAAATATTGATAAGTGAACTGGTCAAGGAGTTATGTTAATTCTTTTGTTATTTACCGGTTCTACATATTAGGGGTGACTCATTGACAATATAAAATATACAATGGCTTGGTTTAGTCAACGGTATTGGTACGGAATAGAGTCCAGTTTTGCTTAGCAATATTAATTTTGACAGAGGCGATAAGTTTGTGTTGGTAAAGGTGTGTGCATATGTAATAAGGTGGATACTGCAGCATCCCCCTTTGAACCGATGGCCAGTTTGACCCTGGTCATTTTAATTTGAACTTGGTGTCGTGAGATAGCCGTTGAGAGGAGATTCTGTGGGAATTTTTAGTCGAATGTAGGTATCATTCTTGTCTTGCTAGAATAAATGCAGAATTTACAATTTCCTTTATATAAAACAAGATCAAATTATTATGAAAACATAGAGACGTACCAAAAACAGCCTTGGGTCCCTAAAACTATTTTTATTAAGCTATTACAGTTACAGCATAACTTAAAACATAAAAATTATGCATCTACTCCGTTACTATTCAGCGTCTTCTATGCTATTCAGTCTTCATCGGTATTTACTTATTTTGTTATAGTGAAATCCCGTTTCCCCGTCGTGGGGCATGAGGCGAACACGTTTTGGGTCCGTTTCACTGATCCATTCTTTAACAGGAAAGTAGTTGATCAGACTTCTGTGCCCTACCTGACCGAAACAATGTATTGTTTTCCCTGGGATTCGAACCCAAAACCTCTCGCGCTTAACGCAATGCTAGGTAATACGTTTAGCCATTTGGCTACAGAGGCGGTCGTATTTTGTTATAGAGACCCTATAATTTATCAAATGAAAAATAATTTAATTTATTAATTGTATATCTTTAAGAGAACTTAAAAGATGAAAGAAAACTTTCACTTGACCATCTCACAGTGAAATGTATTTCTAGTGCAAAATAAACTTAAATACGCCGTTTAAGAATAAAAACTTCATTCTACTCTCTGTATAGACAATTTGCGTTATGTAACATTCTTGCGTTAAAAAGGGTCGAACAGTTCCTCCTACCTCTGTCGGAATAATTTCCTGTTTCTAATTGTCTGTCTTCACTCCTTATGAATCCTTCCTTGTATATCGTACTACGAACACTTTCAGTGCTAGATTATGAAGGAATACTACTAGAAACATTTAAAGAACTAAGGACATCTTTATATAGTCCCCCTAAATAAAAATGGAATATGTCAGGGGTTATATTAATAAAAATTACTTTTTAAAATATAAATAGAGGACAACCAAGCACGAGGTTCACTTGAGGTAGGTGAAATACCTATTTTGGCTTTGGATATTCGGAAATCCACAGATTGAAACCAAAACGTGATTCGTGAACCGAACGGAATTTCGATATCCAAATTTCCAAAGTCCCAAATGTTTCAGAAAAATTACAAATTGATTAGTAACATTTTGAACCCGGTGGGGAGCGAATCCACGACCCGATGATTATTAGCCTGATAACATTACACCAACGATCCCATCGACTGTGTAATCGACTGAGTAAGACTTACATCACTTAGGAAGGGAAAAACCTATACGTTAAATAATGTTGTGTCTTGTTTACGCAAGAAGTACTCTTTGAAATAAATCACTGCAGTGACTACGTGCCGTAGCTGAAATAAATTGTAAATACGCTAAATACATTTCGCGTTTTAAACCGTTAAAATTTGGTCTTTAAAAATATAGTATATGTCTGATTATTTTAACTGCCATGTAATTATAAGTATTTCTATAATTATAAGTTTAATAAAACAATGTGAATATTTATAGAAAACGATAACCTTTAGGCAGTCAGAAAATCAGGCTTGGCTATTAGAGGTACGAAGTAATTAACACAACGGCACTTTACTATCGTTTCGTGCAAATTACTTATTAACTTGCAAGTCATGAGCGGAAGCGGAATAAACCGAACAAGTTTCTCTTGCATTTCTTTACTAGGAACCAGCCAAAATGTATGTGTTCTAGGAATTGTAACATTATTTTTTTTGGGTGTTAATACAAAGTTTTATAATGTGTTTAACCACTGAATCATGGGGGTAAAAAGTGGTAACTGTTTCTAGTGGTTACGTATTAGATAAGTTCCACAATATAAACTCCATTTTGAAAAGAAAACAGACTAGTTTTAAACCCTACATTACCTACTGTAATTTGAGAGCATTTGTTATTTTAAAACTATAATATACATACTACAAAAGGTTTGACGTCTAACCTCCAGCCAAGTACATTCAATGAATATTTGGTTTAATGGAATGTATGGCTGATAATAATCGGTGGTAGGCTGTTTTTTCTGAAACTGACGGCGCATCTAGTTCAGATGTTAAATGGCTAGGGTATTTTACATACAATGTAGTTGACGTCATGCTTGTCTTATCCACTACAAAGAAAAATTTGTAGTTGTTGTTGTGCAGTGGGAAAACTAGGCAGTCGCTTGTGTTTTAGACCAAACAACATCCGCCCTACGCCTTAGGGTGTGTATAATGTTAATATCTACTATACATACTGTGTGTGCGTGAATACTATACTTTTACCATCACGTACATACTTTCCTTTTCGGTGTTTCTCTAGTTTATTGATCGAAAATATTTTATTTAATATCCACGTTTGACGGGCCCCATGATCTAATGGCGTTTTTGGGTCGCGAGTTGGATCCCTGCGGGGGCGACTGCAAAAAAATGTTTTACGCTGTTTTCTGTGTTATAAATGTCAAAGTGCAGATGTTATATTATACCAAACTGTACCGAATAACATGTGAATAGAGGCACAATTCTCCCATTCAAACTCGGCTAGATCAAAACTGTCACCTCACCTGCGAGAAGTAGACAGACAAATCCGTCTTTTGTGTGTATCCTAGACGATTTGAGGTTCATTTTATTCGCTGTGTATTCGTGGAAAAGGGGTGTGCTCGCTAATCTAATCTATACTAATATATAAAGCTGAAGAGTTTGTTTGTCTGATTGAACGCCTTAATCTCAGGAACTACTGGATCAAATTAAAAAATCTTTTTGTGTTGGTTAGGGGATTTATATCGCGCACTGACGAACAAGACCAAAGATGCAGCGGGAAATGTGAAAAATCATTCAACTTTCTAAGTTGTCAATGCGTTCGCCACGAAAACGGTTCCAGATAACCAAATACCTGATCAACGGGTCATGGTTTCGACCGCCACCAGGTCTAATATACTTCTCATAAATAAATATTTTTTCTGAAATATGTCGAACTTTGAAACGGTCAGAAATATGGATATTAAGTGGTTGGTAGGAATATCCAAAACCCGTCTGCGTTTCGGTTTCAGCCTGTGAATTTCCGAATATCCAAAGCCAAAATAAATAGACAGCGCAGCTTGTTGAGATATTATCTATATATCTGGTATATTGCAATCTCCAAATTTGTCTATTCTCTTTATTTTAAAAGAATCTATAATAGATTTCTTTACAAAATGCATTTAGATATAATAACTACTAATGTCTCGATTTGATATTGTTTAAAAAAAGTAAATAAAGGAAGTGGTGGCGAGTTTCTTGCCAGTTCTTGTTGAACCGATTCCTTTTAACTTAAATTGTTTTTTAGACGTGGACAGCTTTTTTTATTTAAATATTTTTTTGTAGTTTACGAGAGCAGTGGTCATTAAACGAAATTCTTTTAAAAATTTGAAATCCATAGATTAAATAAACGGTTATTCATATTTAATAATGATGATCTGTGACCACGCCTATTAACTGCTTCTCTGCGAAAACAAATCATCCTGTATATACCTATTAAGAGAGAAGCACTAGGTAGATTTTCACCTACGTAAGACTAGGGTAGGTACAAGTTTACATGCGTGAACACACTGACCCGTTTGTGTGTTCACTGTGAAATCGTCGTTGAGTCTTGTATTATATTTAAACATCCCTTCAAGTGTTAGCTGGTAGAGCCTTCTCAAATATGTTAAGGCTATGTGAATTACATATATTATTAGGGTGTGAATGAATGATATATAAATTAATAGAAAAATACGGACTTGTCGGTGTAATGTTATCTATATATGACTAATTAAGCTGTGGTTTCGTCCGTTTTCGCAGCGCACGCAAACCAGTCGTGTTACGTACGCTGCAAAAACGGTTTTAGATTTAAATGATCTAAAAAATATGTCCGGGATATATATGTCTATCTTGTAACATTAACTTGCAATAACGCAATTGACGTCGTAAGAAACAGTTTATTTTTTATAAATTTAAAGAGGACGTTAGCAAAAACAAGAAATGCCCATAAAACAATTCTACGTGGATCAAGTCGCTGACACAACTAGTAAATAAATAAAATGATTACAAGCAAGCCTACTTCGTTTGGTACGAGACTGACAGTACATAATTTATTATACCAAGCAACAGCTTGTTCTTACAAATAGTTGAAATGACACGTTTTGTAATTAAGCGAACTACTAACGCCATTAAGATTGTGTAGAACCGTTTTCCCACAATTTTCCGCTCCGGCTGCGTTCAAACGTGTTCCTCCGCGCTTCCTCGTTCGTTCTAATGACCTGAATATTTTAGTTGGGGTCGTTCTATGTAACCTTCTTGGTTAGTCGCAATTTAAAACCTTAAAAACGTAGTGCCAACCTACCCATACTAAGTTTAAAAAGTAGCAAACGATACAGGAATACCTCTGTTCTGCAAAATACAATACACGTATGTATTGTATATAGCTTACGCGAGTTGTACACGTTTAAATAAAATACTTGTAACCGTTTAAAACGCGAAATATTAATTTTACCTTTAGCCCGATATTACGGATGCTTTGCAGCAGTTGTGATCACGGGGGGACAATTAAAAATAAGTTAACATATTTCGCATTTTAAACGTTTACAAGTGTTTTAATTAAACGATATACCTAATTACGTATCAGTTATATGTCGTATTGTATAAAATCCTAATTTTAGTGATAGAACCATCTTTCAATTCAATTTTGCATGAATACTATGATAAATTATATATTTGTAATAAAAAAACTCAAAAACAAACTGCGTAAATATTTTACAGTTCTCCCTAATACGATACTGTCTTCTTCTATAATTTTTATTCTCAACCACTGAGCCATACCGAAGTACTAAAACAAAGTTGTATAAGGCCAGAGTTTGTCTTGTATCGTAGGTGGGCAGTAAGCCGAAGCTAAACTGGTTATAACAAGTTACAGGGGAGGGTGGGGCTAACTGGATTCCTCCAACTTTCCACGCCAGATAATGATCTTCGCTACGTGGGTGACGGCGGCGTAGACGAGCGGTCGAAACACTGCTTTTGAACGCCCGTTTACAACATTTAAAAAGTAATTATAATTAAATACTGTCTATAATTTACGCGAGTAGTACACATTTAATTGAAACACTTTAACGGTTTAAAACGCGATATTTCAATAAATTTTCAAATAAATACTATCTATAGTTTACGTGAGTAGTACACGTCATTTAAATAAATCATTTTCAAATAAGTTTGACTAATATATCGCGTTTTAAACCGTTAAAGTGTTATATTTAAACATTTTCAAATAAGTTTAACTAATATATCGCGTTTTAAACCGTTTTATTTTAATTATAACTGTTAACTCATGTAAAATGAGATACATCATATATAGCGTGAAAAAACTGCAGTTTCAGTTATTTCACGCTATATAAGCCGTCGGGCTCGTTGGTTTATTGGTAGCAATGTATGCTCAATGGTTCGTGGATTCGATTCCCACCATCTTTTTAACAAATTAGAATTTTTCTGAAACATGTTGGCTTTCTTCTAGAAGTCTGGATATTCTTCTGTCCGTGTCTAACCTAACCACCCACTGATAAAAAAAGTCGCTTTTCTGTTTTAGTCTGTGGATTGCCGAACGAAAATGATACAAAGTTTTGACGAGTCTAAACAATTCTTTAAGTTTGTAGAGAATAAAGTATATTTTATTTTATTTTATTTTAAAATAGATCGACAGCATATCTTGCCGAGTTGCTATATGGCTGAGGTTTTATACCTTCCAGTAAATCTCAAGCTTGTCTGTCTTCCCCCATATCCCCTCAAATAACGTGCAACGTAATATGGACTTATTTATTATTCTTAAAGGTAATTTTAAAAAGCGAATCTTCGGAGTGAATCTAATATACATTTACGTTCAGAAAGGGTGCGTTTACCCGGGGGTTGAACCCCGCGATAATTGCTCGAAGACTGTCTTCATACCGCGTTTCTGACACCCGTTGACGATAACGCGATTGCGAGACGAGCTAATTAAGTAACGTTTTGTTGGAGGACTGTAAAATGTCGCTTTTAATGCAATAATTTAAATGCCAGACGTTTTTCATGTAAAGTTCAGTTCATTCAGGAGTACGTTGCCACTTCACGTATTTTCTTAATTATATGACTTTGATTAGTTTCAAAAGATTAAAGGACAGTCTAGAAGAAACTATGATATTGGTTTATTTTTTGATTAATTATAGAACTATCGTGGCAAAATTTTTTGAATGATTCATCGCATTAAACCATTTTTTGTGATTATAATTATTATTTACTTCATTATCAGATTTTGTTCTCTGCTCAATTAATATATTTGGTTTAGATTCGACCAAAGGGAATAGACTGAAAATCAGGGCTGTTCGATTTCTACTTATGCAGCCTTCAGTTGAGTCCTGACACATAATTTTTGATCTTAAGATTTATTTTTAAGATTATGTTTTTTGTATAATATTTTTTTCTTCAAACATAAAACTTATTTTAAACCTGTACATAAAAGTATATAAATTATATAATATGAGTAGTTATAACCAACATTTTAAATGAAGACAAAGATTAATACAAATGTTGAATCATCCATTTTTAGTAGCTTTTGACTGTAAAAGTTTTTAGGGACTTATACTGCCATCTAGTAGTGAGTAGTAACATTAAACCGAATACTTTGATTTTTAGATTTAGATGCAACGGTAATAATAAAAATAAACGATTAAAAATATGTATAAACGCAGTAATTAGTAATTTTATACACCTAAAATATGAGAATTTAAACGCTAGTGCGTAGATCTCATAGTTTTTCGGATTTATATTCATTGTAAGAAATTAAATTTATGATTATACATAATCAAACTAATTTTTCAAAATAATTGTGTATTATATAATAAGTAAATTATGCAGATTATCTATCTTTAACTTATCACATTATTTAATTATCTGTCTTTCCTATTCGACGATAGATGGCTGCACCATACAAAATTTAGAACAAGTTTAGCAAAACTCGCGGGTTAAAATATTATGTTGCATAGGCACATACATGTAAATTGTAATTGGGAAATTAGTTGTGCAATATAAAATAACGTTTTTCTATATTTAAATGGCATGGGACGTGATTTTAAATTAAAATTAACAAAACATATTCTATTTTTTTCCTGCTTATAAAATGTAGGAATGAAATGTTTAAATTTTTTTAATTACAGGAAAATTTATGATGTTTTCTGAATCTCTATTATGATACTTTTTTAATTAACTACTAACGTACCTTATATTAAAAAAAAACATAAGCAAAACTGGTAAAGAGTACAAGGTTAACTTAAACTATTTTATTAAAATAGTTTTATATATTGATTAAACATCTACTAAGGTTGAAAAAAATATATAACACGGGCGCGTTTTGAACCGGTATCCTCAAAGTAATTAAAATTGACATTAAAAATTCTTATAATATACATTTATTTTATTAATATCCAAGTATTGCATATCCAAGCAGCCTCATATCAATTTTTGTAATTTATAAAACTATCTAATGAAAAAATAAAATATCTAATCGGAAGGATTAGGGGTAGTTTATTTTTTCCAAAAACAACGAACTAACTTTGGTTTTTGAATTTTCAGTTTTATTATTAGTTACCAAACAAATTTCAAAAACCTATTTTAAACTGAAAACATTTTTTTAAACTTATAAATGTTCAATTCTAGTTACATGTGTAATCACTTATAAATTATTTGAAGTATTTTAAAAACAAAGTTTTTATTCCTGGGATATGAATATCTTTTGATAACGTCTTTGTAGAATGACGAAAAACACACAGACTCAGAATGTTTGTCCGTTCGTCCGTCTTCTGTAAATCTACGTCTATGTCTTGTACATTACGTGAGTAGGTAGTACACATTTCAACAAAACACTTTCAACTGTTTATAACGCGAAATCTTATAACTGATTTATTTACAATTTATTTTAACAACGATCCGACGTTTTAGATGCTTTGTAACAGCTGTGTTCACGGGGAAGATTTGGAAATAAATTTAGTACTTAAAAAAAAACTATTCCCAATACATTTCCCGTTGTAAACCGATAAAAGCGATTCACTTAGATCTAGCCTAAGTTTTTGAGCTATGCATATTACTATATACAATAATAAAAGTTGTTATTTTCAGAAAATATTTTGCATTATTCAATACGTTTTGTAGAAATAGTTTAGTAGTAGCAGTAGTATCCCCACCAGGGTCAATATGTTTCTCATCAACTTATATATTTTTTGAAGGATGTCTTTAAGGCTTCGTCTGAAAATATGGATATTTATTGGGTGATAGGAATACCGCAATTTCATCCGGATGACGAGGCAACGCCTACAGATAACAGAGTTCCGTGAAGCTTAATCGCGTTATGCTTTCAATCTGTGGATTTCCGAATATCCAAAGCCACAATAGGTCAACATCACATCTTGATAGGATCTTATATGGTTGCGGTTTTTAACTTAAATCAAGTGAAAACAATTTTTTTATCGAATCAAATCTTATCAAAAAATTTAAATAATATTTTTTTATAAGTATAACAGACAAACGTCCACGTTGTCGATTGTTATTAATAGATACGTATACAATTATTGTAAACGATATAGGGAACCAAATTAAGTAACAGAATAATTAATTTGAAATCAACATTCTCAATGTGTATAATTATTAATTAATTCGAAATAACTATAAATTAAATATAATCAATGTTTATTAAGTAAAACTGAAAGAACATAGTATAAAACCATTTAATTATAATTTATTTTATCATCATTTATATACAAGAAATATATAAATATGCATAATATAATAAGTACCTCAATACTAAATCTATATATATATATATTTTATATATATTAATATATAAAGCTAAAGAGTTTGTTTGTTTGAACGCGCTAATCTCAGGAAGTACGGGTTTGAATTGAAAAATTATTTTTGTGTTGTTTAGAGCATTTATTGAGGAAGGCTATAAAACATAGCTCTGAGACAAGCGAAGATACAGCGAGAAATGTAAAGAAATTTGGGAAAAGTATTCATGATTATGCGTTCCCGAAACGTACGCTTCAAAAACGGTTTAAAAAAAAAGAATGCTTAATAATTTTAAATTATATAAAATATTTATTTTTTAAGATTAACTTGCAAGGACGATGGGACCTTGGGATGGGACCCAACCGATGTCGTTGGCAGCTTAAATTTATAAAGATGAAGATGAGGTTTGCAAAACCAAATTTGGATGCCCAAAATAACTATTCTACGCGGACAAAGTCGCTGACACAGTTAGTTACTAAATGAAGCTGTTAGCAACATTCTTTGTACAAGTTTACTTTAGAAGTAGTTAGATATATGAAAATATTTTAAACTATTTTGTTCTCATTTCACACACTGCTCTAGTCTTTTATATCTCGTGATAAAGATATATATGTTAGACAAATATATTTTAACCTTAATTAAAACTAGAGTTTCTTTTGAACAACAAAATGTTTACAAAAATAAGATTCTTTAAAATTATGAATATTATTGATATATATAATGTGTATTAAATATTATAAATATATAATTTAATATACATAATTATCTATTAAGATTGTTTTCTATATATATATACTTTTCTTTTGTACTTGGTATCATTAAACAGAAATATCCTTAGTGTCTAGTTTGTTTGTCTTTTAGACACTATCGAAAAAAATGTTTCCAGTTTATTTAAAGATATTTGATTTAATAACTACATTTGTAAGTACACAAATACTCAAATAAAATTATGTTTTATTTGTACAAGCAGATACTTTTTTTTATTATTGTTACCCCAAACTAGGTATTTCCTGTCTTATGGGACCCACTTCGTGTAACCGTTTTTAATTATAAGATTGATCAGTTATATTGCTTGTTATTTATTTAGTCTATTTAAGTATTTATATAGAAATTATCATGGGAATAATGTGTTTTTTCTCTCTAAAATTATCCCTAATATTAACGAAACGAAATTGAAGTTAAGAGTTTGATTATGTCTAATCCTAATATCTAAATCTAATTCTAATAAAGTATTCTTAAAAAATCGCGCGAATTAAGTTGAAATTATAATCGGTCTTCGTTTCGCCGTCGGTAACATGGCGGCGTCACCCCCCTCACCCTTGCAAATCTAACCCCCTTATAGATTGCTTTTTTGCGAGCGAGCGGGACTGCCATTGCCAAATGCTTTCGTTCTAAAATATTTTCTACGCACTATTGCATTCACACTAAACTAAAGTTTATCACTACGACACAAAGTTGAAATTACTATGCACGTAACAATGTACGTAATACGTTTTGCTTCTATAGGTGTCCTATGAAAAGTGTGAAAAACTGAAAGAGACGGATAGAGAGCGCCATCTCGGGCGGGGCAGAGTTTTCGTGAGTCGTTCATAGCTTAGTCGTCGCACTCTTCGCACATACGCGCATGCCGCGCGCGCGAGAGGGACAGAAGTGTTTTTCGCGATTTCTTTTTTTATTCCGGTCTTTATCTTTCGGGTGAAAAATGGTGCGTTGCGAACGGTGTGAGGGGGGAGCGTTGCGTGTAATGTTAGGGGGTAGTTTCGGCCTCATATAGAATAGTATAGATAATGAATAGAGCAGAATGTTTAATCACGGTTTTTGGAGTACTTAGTACCGCGCCGCGGAAACACGAGATAATTATGGGCAAAAATGATTTTCGATTTTGATGAAAATTATATCGCGAAAGTTTTTAATGACACACTGATGGGTTTGCTAATGATTTCGCAACGGTTGCTGGATGTAAACGGTTCATTTGATATTCTCACTGTATTTTAAATTGCGTCGAAAATTACCGGAGAGTTCATGTAAAATAATTTGCTTGTTAAAAGTTACAAATGTTTTATCAAATGAGGTCTCCATTCCGCATCATAGGATGTTCCCGAATTATTATCGTCATTATTTTATTTAGTTAATATCATTTACTAACTAAATGAACTGAACTCGTAATAAATTGTTATAGTATAAAGATATTTCATAACTCGACTGTGAGAATTTTATATTAGTAAAATCTCGTTTTCCCCCGTGGCGAACACAATGTGTCTGTGTCTCATTTGCCAATAGGCAATTAACTATTAAGACTATGGTGCCTCGCTTAACCTAAGTAGTTTTACAAATTTTACGAATTCATTGCAAAATGTACTTAGATATATACTGTCTATAGTTTACGCGAGTAGTACACATTTAAATAAAACACTTTAACGGTTTAAAACACGATATATTAGTTAAACTTATTTGAAAATGATTTTTAACTTCGGCCCGACGTTTCGGATGCTTTGAGAGGTGGTCCGGGGAGATGTATTTCAAATAAGTAATATATCGCGTTTTAAACCGTAAAAGTCCTTTATTTAAAATATTAGATCAAACCAATCACAAATAATTATTAACGTATAGAAAATCACATTTTATTTCAAAGTTTAGTAGTATAATAAAACATCCAATAGTCTCAAAGGTACAGATACTATAGATTCACAAAAAAGTAAAGAATTCGGCAATCGTTATCTTAAAAAAATTCGGTACCTTATTAAAAAGGTCATCTTCAACCCTCAACTCGAGTCAACCGTGAGAATGAAGGGTCAAGGGTCACCTGGACCTGTTCACTAAATACCAAGTGGACAAGAAAAGGTCAAGACTTTTAACCCCAGAGATCAGCCGGAGGTCACCCTTGTGTGAATCTTTCGCCATTTGCATAAAGCTATTGTACGAAGATCTATATGAATTAGGTTGCAAGAAATTTAACAAGGAATGTGTTTGTTTATGCTAGTAGAGCACATTGAATTTTAACGGTTAAAAACGCAACATTCAAATCCTACACGTGGATACACTAAAAGAAGGAACATTGTTGATTCTTATAATATATCTATTTTAGATGTAGGTAATAGGTATGTAGTATATATATATATATAATATACATACATCTAAATCTCTATTTCGATTCTTGGACATTTGACGGGTTAATTTAGTGCTCGCAATGTATATATGTATGTAATTATAGTAACTATCGGAGGTTCGATTCTCACCGGCTATCAACATGCCTGTAAAATTATCGTACATTTTTTCTTAAACGTTTGAAATCTCGGGAAAACAACTGACGCTGATGCATTTAAATTGTACGAGATTGGCGAAAAACTGCGAAGTGAAAATTCATCTTGATTACAGTCGGTAGACTAAGCTATAATAAATTGATCGACAGCACTTTTAAATACGACAATACAGGACTGGGACATTTTTGCAACTTACTCTGGTATAAAGCTGAATTCGCTCTATGCAAATAAGCCTAATAAGACCCATGAGAAAATGACGCGCATCTACAATTATAATTCACCAACATTCAGCTAAATTATGACCCCTTTCCCGCGACTGACCCCACCTGCCATGCGAAGAGTGATTTAATTATTTCACACATTTACATGTGAAAAGATGCGACGTTTCGCGACAATGCGAAGACGCGGAGCAGTTAAAATTATAATTGCTCATGCGCATGTTACGGGATGCTTTAGAAATGTCAGTAACGGTCGCAGATATGCGTTTGAGTTTGGCAGTTTCCGTGCGACAAGCCGGATAGTAAGATAACAATTCGGAACAGGTTTATGCGTTTATCTTTCCGAGGCTCAATTGTTAAGCGCTCGCTCTTGCCAAAATTCCTAGAAATATAAGAGTCAGGTAAGGCAGGAGATAAATGGTTTGAGTTTGAATTAACTTCTTGTTAAATAAAATCGATCAGTAAAACGTACACAAGAAGTGTGTCTGTCCCGTGTCCTGAGGAACGTGATTAGTTACGTGTGTATATTAATTATTATTAGTATATTTAATCTTGGTAAATTTAAAATAAAAATTTATTTAACAAGGTCCTCCTGTTTTAACTTTACCTGGAAGTGTGTTTTGCTACAAAGCTAAAACGAAATTTAACTAAATATATAATAAATACTGTCTTTAGTTTACGCGAGTAGTACACATTTAAATAAAACACTTTAACGGCTTAAAACGCGATATATTAGTAAAACTTATTTGAAAATGACTTTTAACTTCGGCCCGACGTTTCGAATGCTTTGCAGCAGACGTGGTCACGGGGAGTCTCCCCGTGGCCACGTCTGCTGCTTTAAATCATTTTCAAATAAGTTTAACTAATATATCGCGTTTTAAACCGTTAAAGTGTTCCATTTAAATAAATATATAATATATACAGTTGAATTTCTTTGTAGGAGTTAGTACTTTGTCTTCTAACTACTAGATCAAAGGGGCATTATTAATATTTATTATGATAAAAATTGTAATGCATTACAGCTATTTGGAAAGAATACCCCTTTTGAGGCGTTCATTGGTGGAATGGTAACAATGTATGGCTAATATTTAACGTGTCGTGGGTACAATCCTCAGCGGCTTCAACATTTATCTTATCAAGATATAATTTTTCTAAAACATGTTGGATTTCGTCTGGAAATCTAGATATTCAGAGGTGGTAGGAATATGGTGAACTAGAGGAAGCCTTTGTCGAAGGAAATATTAAGGAATAATGTATTACATAGTTTAAGTTAAGGTTATAGTAATAAGATATAAACAAAACTCATTGTATTTGAACTTTCAAACCGCAATAAAGGCTATATTTATTTTATTTTAGGAATATGGAAATTCTGTCTGAGTCACGAACCACCGTTCGCAGACGAAAGTTCAAAAAAAGTTCGCAGTTTGTGGGTTTCCGAAGATTTAACGCTAAAACAGGTCGACAGGGCATCTTGTTTCGATGTTATTTGGGCGGGGTATTTAGCCTTCATTCTTGTCAGTCCTAAATTAAAAAAATATATAAATCTATTTCACAGTTAGAAATGCACAGCCACAAACTCGATGCTCTAAATCCGTTTATTTTACAATTGAATTATCCTTTAATTGAAAACTACACAACGATTAGTTTGCATTCGGCTCCTTGCCACGACGGGAACGGGACAGTATAACAGACGGTCTCTATTAGATAATTCACTTTCCTATTCAATTATACCGATGTTAGGTTCTGCAGTTTTAGGAATATATAACAAATTGGTTTCCATATCACAAGGGAATAACGGAATTAATACGAAATAAGAGATTATACATCATTTAGTGTTTGTGTTTCTGAGCTTGTTATATAAATTAACAATGTTCCAAATTTGACAATAACATATAAATATTTATGACTTTAAAAAAATTACTTAATTTATTTTGTGTCGCTTAGATTTGGCCTTAGTTTATCGAAATCCTTGTGTTTTATATTTACATTTGTATTGGATTTACATTTTGTAGTTTACAGTATCGTTACAAACTATCAACCTAATTAATTAGGCAAATTAGTCAAAAAAAGATCATCAAATGATGTTTAGACTATTTTCGTAAATTTAAAATGTATGTGTACTTTGCATTAAGTAAGCATGAAGGTAAAACGTAGTACGAGTATTATTGACCGTGAAAAGCGTTAAAAACGGAAGTATATTAACGAAATAAATTCGAAATTGGAACGCGATTACGTATTTACGTTCCACTCAACCGAAGTCGATACAACTTTCCGAAGCTATGATTCCCCATTCAATATTCGAATTCGAAAAAAGAACTTGTAGTGACGTGACCTTGCTTTCGTCGGTTCGTTTTTGGTTTAGCACGCAGGCGCGGTGAGGTCCGGATCAATGCCGAAAAACGGGGGTTTTGTCCCCCGTGGCGTCCCTCGCCGCAAAGTAAGCGCCTCGCGGCATCTGAAGGGTTAAGCTCGGTTGCTAGGGAACGCCGCCTTCGCTTTTCGGGGACGGTCGATAATGGCACGCGTTATAATTTTCTTTAGGCGGAGGTGGGGTAATGGCGGCCGATTAGCTTTCTATGACGTCTTTAACTGGCTCGTGATGATTTAGAAATAATAAAATGCAAACGAAATTGCTTTCTCCTTACTTGGTTCGGTTAGGCTTTTAATACTACATGTTTTCAAATTATGTATGAATATGTAGTCTAAGTGAACAATGTTGTTCACTGTGTAATCAAAAATAACTTCTCAATACGCACATATTATTATTTTTACTGTTCCCCTTCGATACTGGTAAAACTAAGTGGTTTAACATATGTCTTAACTGCAAGTTCGTGGTTAAAAAGGTTATAAAAACAATCAGAAAAACGTAGCTTCTTTTAATAGTACCATAAAATATATATATACATATATTGACCGAAATTATATACAAAGAGAAAACCCGCTTAAACTTTAGTCTATGGAATTTTATAACAAGATCTTATAGTTAATAGTATCTTATAGTAGAAAATATTCTTAAACTGCAACTCAATAACTAAATCATTACTTTCTTGTAAATCCTAACTATAAATTAGCCAACAAACATTCATCCGTAAAAAATGACACGGCAACTCAAATTTTATTTGTGCATATATTTCTTTCCCAGGCAGTCAAAACTTTATAGTAATGCCATTAATTATAGTATTAGTGCCATTAAATAAACTAGAACATGGAGATATTGGGTCAATAGGAAATTAATTAAGTGCCTACCTACGTAGCGAAGGTAAAGGGCGAGTAGAAAATTGGGTGAAATTCTGAAAAAACCTGATACTAGGAATCATTTTTATTTGTTTAAAAGCTCTATTCTTTCAACTTTTTCCCATAAATAGGAATTCGCGACGAAATAGGGTAAATGCAAATATTGTGTTGTTTTATTCGGCATTCTTTATGATTTTTAGTGCAAGCCGTGAAACTAAATCAATTTAATCTGTTGTGGTGTTAAAATCTGTCGCTTTGCCGTTTATCTATGTTTCAATCCCATATTCATTTGTGGATCGCAATTTAACCACAACAAACGGCGTATGCGTCGTTAGATTGGAAACTATCTAGAAAGTTTAACAAATATCGACATAGTGCTTAGTCTTGGTTACAAACTAATGTATTAACCTACTTCGTTAATTCCTTAATAACGCGATACATACTAGTTAAACTTATTTAAGAATTAGAATAATTACAGTCCGACGTTTCGGATGCTGTGCAGCAGCCGTGACTACAATATATATCGCGTTTTAAGCCGTTAAAGTGTTTTATTTAAATGTGTACTGCTTGCGTGAACTATAGACAGTATTTAATTTTAATGTCGTCTTATAAAGACTGAGTTTTAGTAAGATCCTTGAAAAAAATGTTTATAATACAAAAAAGTAAATGTTTGTGGCATTATGTAATGCCGGTTGTAAACTCGGTAGTGACTTGCAATATATAGGCTCCTGTGATCTTGGTGGCTTGCATATAGTAGGACTACCTTGTTGATCAAACTTCAAAGACAGTGAAAGCCGTTCTTGACCCAGTCTAAATACAAATAGCTATTGCGTAGGATGCCATCGACGATAGTGAGAGTGCTATTTCGACCACGATAGACATAGCTAGCTTAGCACAGGGCCGTACTTACGACGTCAAGGACATAATCAAATAAAACAAGTTAAAGTTGTTCTTCTTGATTTTATGGTTTCCTCATTCTAAATAGAGTCAACAACACGTAATTAATATAAATTAGAGTTACCTTTGTTACTCAAAAAGGTGAAGTAATACTAAGGCCTAAGCATTTTTTTTCTATATATTTATTTCATTACATAATAATTTAATAAGGTCGATAGACAAATATAAATATCTTGTGACTTATTATGTAAATAAGATATATATATTCCAATTAAATTAGGTAGTTAGATATTTACAACTTTTAAATTACTTTAAGTAAAAGTAATTTAACTAAAATTAATTAGATAATAAAGTATATTTGTAGATATAACATCTACAAATATATTTTATTATTTACATTTCTCATACACGTACAGGTGTGGTACTCAAATCTTAAAATTTTCTTCATCGTTAATCCGACCCTGTGTTCGTTTGTGAGGATGTGTTAGTTAGGTAATGCAGTGATTAGGCTCGGTGAATGGCCTGTATTATATGCATTAGGTCGCTGTGTGCTATGCAATATTCATGCTAAACACGCATGATTTGAAATAGTTACAGTCACTAGCGTGATCACTAAATAATTGGTTAAATTGTATGCGAACTAGGACTAGAAGTTGAATAGTTCATTCAATGAGTGTCTATGCAAGCTCAGTTATACCTAAGTTTAATTTGGTAGGTTAAGAACATGGCTTTTAATCTACGGACTGTAGGTTCTAGTCAATTTATATTTTTTTCAAAACATGTCGCACTTCATGTGGAAATCTAGATGTTTGGAATATCACAATTCCCTTTAATAAAGGCCTTTTAATATTTTTTCATTATCGTTTTGTAAGTATACTTATATTTATTTAAATAAAACACTTTAACGGTTTAAAACGCGATATATAGTATTTGGTTGGGAATTTGGAAATCAAGACTTTTAAAATATCTGTGGACGGTGTTTAGTGTCCCGGACAAATTTTAGATTTTCCTACCATCCATTTATTATCCACAATTTAGATACGAAGATTTTTCAGAACAAAAAATGAACTCATGACCCATTAATTATTAGCTATGCACTGCTTCACATACACTTTTATTTACGGTCTTATCCGTAAAAAAAGTGTGTGTGATATATTTTTTCATTTACACATGTTTCATGAAGTTGATTATAAGTATACTAAATACTGTCTAGTTTACGGAGTAGTAACATTTAAATAAAACACTTTAACGGTTTAAAACGCGATATATTAGTTAAACTTTTTTTAATTTGAAAATGATTTTTAACTTCGTCATAGGGAGACCACGGCTGCTGCAAAGCATCCGAAACGTAGGGGCGGAGTTTTCAAATTAAAAAAAGTTTAACTAATATATCGCGTTTTAAACCGTTAAAGTGTTTTATTTAAATGTGTACTACTCGCGTAAACTATAGACAGTATTTAGTATACTTATAGATCAACTTTATGAAACATGTGTATATGTAAAAAATATATCACACACACTTTTATTTACGGTCTTATGGTAGCAGTGCATAGCTAATAATTAATGGGTCATGAGTTCATTTTTTGTTCTTAAAAATCTTCGTATCTAAATTGTGGATAATAAATGGATGGTAGGAAAATCTAAAATTTGTCCGGGACACTAAACACCGTCCACAGATATTTTAAAAGTCTGTCGATTTCCAAATGTCCCAAGCCAAAATAAGGAGTTGGAGTATTTCACATAACATCAAATGAACCTCGTGTTTGTCTATTCTCCCCTATCATAATTAATATGATAATCTAGCTCTTAACTTTTTTATCGCTATTATCATTATCTGCCTTCAAATCCATCGAACGCTATGATAGAACCCGATAACCAATTTACAGAGCGCTTAATCGTTAGATAGCTAGGTCAACAGGGCTACATACTACAACGGATAGGCAACAGGTGGCCTGCCAAGATGCTAAAGTCTAAGTAACCAATTCCGGATTGAATAGTGATGAGAACAATGGAACACGTGTACAGTAGACGCCCCAAATTGTTTCTGAAATGGCGTTTCAGCTTTAATAGAGAAGATAGACATTTCGGTTTATTGTGCGTATCTCTTCTGAAAAATAACTATATGAAACTTCAAAATCGGTTAATTCATGATGTGTGAAAATAATAAGTTTTATTGCATATAGTCTGTTTATAAAATATGTACAAATCTCTGACCGGCTCGTTGGTGTAATGGCTAGTAAGCTACGGGAAGTGGGTTCGATGCCCACCGGGTTCGTCATCTTTCTAATCAATTTATCATTTTGCTGAAACATCTTCTGCATCTGGAAATTATAGTATTAAATAGGTGGAAGGAATATCGAAATTCCGTCCGGGACACGAATCTGCGTTCACAGATGAAAAAGCCATAAGTTTAATCGCGTTTCAGTTTCCGAATATCCTAAGGCAATATAGTCTTTCCTCTTTTGACAACACAGATATCATTAAATGACAATGACGTTAGTAACAATAGACAAACTTTGTCTATTGCTACTTAGATATTCGTCTCTCTGTGGTCATGAAAGTGCGTGAAAATATATAATACAAACCACTTGTGTGCACCTTCATTGTATTGAATAATTATTAATTACCATCAATTAGTGAATAATGTATTAATGAACTTGTGTGAATCATATGTTAGTTATCTAACAAACGTGGTATGTGACCGCAAGCGAGTAATAGCGAAAGTGACCAATATGTTGACGTCACTATTACCGTACGTCCGTGAGACGTAGGGTCAGCAAAGATATTGTTTTGTTAAAAAGTAGATTTTATTTTCACGCAGTAACTGGTAGAAATTATAAAGGCAGTGTTGGAGGAGATTCAAAAACAATATAAGGCATTTCAATAACATTCTTTAACGGTTTAAAGCGCGATATATATTAGTTAAACTTATTTGAAAACGCGGCAGGACTCCCCGTGAAAGCGTCCGAAACGTAGGACTGTTGTTTAAATAATTTTCAAATTAGTAATAATATACATCGTGTTTTATACCATTAAAATGTTTTAATTAAATGTGTACTACTTGCGTAAATTACAGACAGTATTACTGTAGGTACTACACAATAAATTTACATTATGTTTAAGCTAAAGTTAAGTTCAGGTAAGCTTGATTAACTTAAAAGTCATATGTTAATATAATTTGATAAAATATCATAGTAACAATGTGCGTACAAAAAGTGTGTCCTATTTAGTATAGTAGTATACGTGTCTTTAATTTCTATAATCATAAAGTATAGGCATTAATAGTATGCATTTTAGGCTACTATACTACTGTTAAAATAGTAAATTAGATTAGTATGTGTAAAGCTACTTTGATCTTCTGGGAGATTAGTTATTTATTTTACATTGACTCAGGCGAGACACGAATCTTTGACCATAGTGTTATATCTGTTAATCTAGTATTTAAAAAAAAAAAATTAGGGGTTAAAAAGGGGAAAAATTGGTAAAAATTTTTAAAAAAAATTTTTATTTTGGGCCCGCGGTTTCTTTTTAAACCGTTAAAGGTTTTTTTAAATGTGTACTACTCGCGTAAACATAGAAGTTTAAGGTTAAGCATACCATTCAAAAATAAATGATATAGTTTTGCTGACGCTCCTACATTCTAACCGAGACTGAAACATATTGATAATCGCCTAACTGCAACCTAATCATGTATTGTATGCATTCTAGTCCAACGACAATACGTTAATTTTGAATACATTGCTGCGAAGCTTTTACTATTTCGATCTTCATTCTAAGAAACCCCGCAATGTATGCTTAACTAAACTAATATGTACTAGCGGCTTCTTTGTTTAGATTCATAGTAGAATTACGAGGTTCATTGAACAATTTGCCTATTAATAAATGATTAAAATAGAATGTTATTTACACGTGCCTTGCTTGAAACAAGCGTGTATTGTAATAATTAGTTTTTGTATATATACATGGAGTTAGTAATTAAACAACGCGTTTAAAAGCTACTAAAGCTTAATTTTATAAGCAGCGACGGTTTATAGCTTACTTTACTTGCTCATAAACTTGTATACAAGTGTAAAAATACCAATAACGCTAGTAATATGTTGGTTATTACAAAGACAACACGAAAGCTTTTGAAATTTTAACATAGAAGCGTGCGCAAGTTTAAAACTTAAAATATAATCTTTCACGGTCCTCCTTTTGTAAATTATTTGAAACGTTGGGTAGCTCCTGAAGCAAATTAACTCAAACACGTTTCACATCTTTTAAAATGTTTCTTTTAATATGACAATATCCTTCGCAATCTACTTTGAAAAAATAAAGAACAAAAGCTATATTTGGTTGAAGTGAAACACTTCGAAGTTAATTACAAAACTGTGTGTCTCAAATTAGTAAATAGTAAGTAATAGTAGTGATTAGAAATTTATATTCAAGCATTTAACTCGAATATCCAAAGCCCGAATACTGAACTCCTTCTCATCATCTACCAGTGAACTCCTTGTCTGTCCTCCTCTATAATAAAAAGAATTACTTAAGAATGATTGAAAATTTCTCTTAAAATGTTTATTTACAAAGTTTTTATTAGATCTATACACGCTGTAACTGTATGTAAGTACATTAGCACACATACATAATTTACGCTTATAACGTTCGTTAGAAAAGGCCTCGTGAAACCCTAATATAATTTCCTGAAGCGTCATCAATCACTTGGCGGGGAGTTAAGTCGACACATGTAAATTTCAGACGCAAATTATACGGAACTGGACGGGTGCGTGAAAAGGGATCTTTAGTAAACGTAAAAAAGTAGAAAAGGCTGGATGATTGGGGCGGTTGTATTAGTTTAATGTATCATGTATAATCAATATAAAAATTACGTAGGTATCTACACTTACGAACGCCAAAAGAGTTAAAATTAAGACTAAATTAACATTTCCTACCAGTTGGTAAATAATCCTTTATTTGACAACGTAGAACTAAAGATCTGGTAAAAAACTCGCCACCACTTTGTTTATCGCCAAGTTTTATTTGACAGACGTCATATACTTCAAGGTAATATACTTGTTTCTTCAACTTGAAGTTAGTGTAACATGTTATTCTCGTAAGAGCAGGTTTTTTTTATAATAATATATTATTTACGTCATACTAACTCTTTTCCAGTAGTTTCCGTTCTACATATAGTTTAAACTTATTTATTGACAGTGCTTGAACGTAACTAGGAAATTTATCAAAATATCGCATACTCCATGTAAATAAAAAAAGTGTGACTAAGTCAATTCAAGTCAAAGTCACTTATTCACGTAGGTAACTAGATACACTTATCAATTTCGCACCAGTTAAAAACAAAAGACGCAAATTTTACATTAAACGATAAATATTACTTTTTTGTGTGGAGGAACCGGCTTAGATAAGAAAAAAAAATAGTACACTTGGAGTAAGAAGTCTGTAAAATAAAACTTGACGATGAAAGGAGTGGTAGCGAGTTTATTGCCAGTTCTTCTCATTCGTTATCCGTTAGCCGGTTGAAATTGTGCCCGTGTCTTAAATTTTTTTCAATCTAAAATAGACTTTTAGTACATGTGAACAATATTAAAGTTGTCAAACCGTTTTTGACGTTCCAAATTATGTAGTCTGTGGCGGAATACCGCGTCACCCACACGCGTATTAGTAAACAGTAATTTAATATAATCGATAAACGAAGCTGACACGGGGGAAAGGGTTGGGAAGGAAAGATATTTCACTCGGAAGAGCCCATTAAGTGTAGGTAAAAAGCGGGCCAGAATAAACGGCTCCCATCAATTAGTGGGGGTAAACATGGCGGGCTTGGGCCAAATAATCGGCTCATTTTAGAACCTTTTCGCTTGTTTACTAGTCATTAAGCATGAGATGTAATAGATAGCGGGCTATTTTTAAGGTGTAGTCTGCACTTTGCGGACTTGCTTTCTTTTGCACTTACTGTTGCTTTTCTGAATAGTGCACTTTTGTAAACTATAATGTTAAATACTGTCTATAGTTTACGCGAGTAGTACACATTTAAATAAAACACTTTAACGGTTTAAAACGCGATATATTAGTTACAATTATTTGGAAATGATTTTTAACTTCGGCTCGACGTTTCGGATGCTTCGGATTTCGGATGCCGTGACCACGGCTGCTGCAAAGCATATTTAACTATATTGTTTATCACATGATTGCACTATTGTCTATATAAATTAAAAATCTCTCTCTTACAGACGAACAGCACGATTTGGACGCTGATGAGTCCAAATCGTCCTGCTTGAGTCGTAATTTTTTTCAATTTCTAATCGACTTTCAATTATATAGATGACTTATACTTATATATAGATACTATTACTAAATATTTAAATTGGCGTATGCATATATTATATAAAAAACGTGTGAATTAATAATGAATATTGCAATATTATAATAATTGAAATGTAATAATTATAAAGTTATTTTATATTAAAAAATATATAATTAAAATTTATTATTTTTGCTTTGGCTATCTTGGAACAGCCAGGACTATTACCAATAAAATCCGGATAAAGTAATTAATTTATCAAATTGTCTAGTCAAATTTGGTAATGTATATAACGACAGTCAATATGTATAATCACTATGACTGTAACATATATCTCTCACTGACCATATTAAAACATTATTCAAAGGTTTATTTAGCTGTTTTTTAACGTTTAAAACACGATATATATTGGTTAAAATTATTTGAAAAATATTTTAACTACGGTTCAACGTTTCGCGTTTAGAACCGGTAAAGTGTTTATTTATATAATAAACAAGAGGTTTAGGATACTTAACTAGTCTGGTTAGGTATAAAGAACGTTTTGTGCTACATAATCTGTGACCAAATACTAGTATAATTCTACGGCTTATCCCTTCCCGTACCGTACATTTTTCACAGACGCGTTTCTCTCGCCCCATTTAATTCTGTCTGTCATCTTTTATTTTTTGCGACTGTTCTCTTAAGCGAAACACATATGTAAATTGATGTTAATATAATGAGCAAACATAGAGTGGACCTTTTCTATTATTTTATGAAAACAATCATTTTTATAGCTACTAGAGATTGAGGTAGAGATATCGAAATTCTGTCCAGTTAACAAACCACCGTCCACAGATGAAAAAGTCGTGAAGCTTAATAGTGTTTCGTCTTTAGTCTGTGGATTCCCGAATATCTATCTATTCCTGCTTGTCTATCCTCTATCATAAAAAAATGCGATGAATTAAGTAAGTTTGAATACCGTGAAACTACGGACTAAGTAAAACATTTAATATCAGGGCCCAATGAGCGACTACTTGTAAGTTAAATATTGGTCCCATACCCCAAATATGTATGAGACTTTTGCTTTTGAATATTGACTTTAACAGACCTTAGTTACAACGTTTATTTAATTTCTGCTAAGTCGAATAATAAATAAATCTAAATATATGCTAATACAGAAGTTATAACGGTTTTAAACGCAAAATATTTATTTGTCTTTAAATATGTCGCGAGGTTTCATTTGATTTGAAGGAGCGGTAGTCAAGGTGGCTATAGAGTGGGTTTTATTTATATATACCTACTAGCACAATACAATACTGACAAATCTAAATAACTTTTGTCCCGCTATTCGTTAATCACTAACAAAGTTCATTCGAACAGAAAATTTTATAATTTCGGCCATTGAAAATGCATTTTAATTATACAATCTATGAAACACATTTGAATTTTCAATAACTTTCGATTCGCTTTGCAAAATTCATGCAAACAGATGTATCTTTGTTGAAATTATTTTGTGAAACGCAAATATGGCGATACCGATCGATTTAGTTTCTATTCAGGTTCAATTAACTGGCAACACGTTTTAAATATTGCCGTTTCATTAGTGTAAAAACATTTAAATCATCGTAAGATAAAACTTAACACTGGCAAATGTACTTTATTCCCTCTATATTGGTTTGTTAAATACTTATCAGACAGTAACCCTAAAAAAAACTGCCGGCTTATGGTAGCAATCTATGGCTAATAATCAACGGGTCGTCGGTTTGGTCTCGACCCGGTCCAATGTGTTTTGGCACATGTTGGACTTCATCTGGAAATCTGGATATTAAAAGGGCGGTAGAAGTATTGAGACTCCGTCTACAGATGAAAAGCCTTGATGTTAATTCTCGTTTTCGTCTGCATAAAGAACGCTAAAACAGCCTCATCTTGATGAGATACACCATGGGTTGTCGACCTATTTCCGCTTTGAACGTTCATACCACATAAATAAACCTAACATCTTTTATGACTTTTACCTTTTTGACCGGTGGTTCATGAACTTACTAATTGTTTAAATAACTTAGCGTAAGTATCTAACTTTTTTATATGGACTAGTAAAATGTCAGCGTATATTTTATTATACCTAATAGTACAAATATGCGATCTAAGTTGTACAGTAAACAGTTTGTAAAGAATTGGACAGCAAAAATTCTAGAAATTTCTCTCCGCAACTTTTAATAAAAATTGCTTCAAAAAGCTTCCATTTCCAGCTTCTTCCCAGCCATTTAACATGGAAGATTCCAGCAGATAAGCGAAGCCTAATGGCCCCCGCTTAATATCTCGAAAGCCGTCGTTACGCCTAAAATTAAAAATGATCGTGATGTAGCAGTTTCTTTTTTGTTTAGAAGGGTCGAATTTTGTTGAAAGAACATTTCGTAGGGCCTTTATGACCCCGGGTGGGGGAGGGTTATTATATTACGGAGGGCGCTAAAGTATAATGAGACCCTTTTGAAATTTTCCTTCAAATTCGTATTTTCATTACGGCATAATAAGGGAATTTGCTATGTGTATGCGTTATTTAGGTACGCTTTGTTCGTGCTATACTAGAGTCTTCAAAGTGTGTTTTTTATGATAGAAGAGGACATACAACCATGGGGTACTTGGTGGTATCCCAGCCATATAACAACCAAACAACACACCCTGTCAGCCCATTTTGGCTTTGGATGTTTGGTATTAAAATTGTAAATTTTAAAATATGTCGTATCTCGTACACATCGAACCAGGGATCCGACAATTATTAGCCATGCATTGCTATTTTTAGACCAACCAACCCGTCAAAAGCTACAATTGTTTTTTACGGCCCGACGTTGGCCACGACTGTTACAAAGAATCCGTACTTTATTTTGAGAAAAAGTATTTTTTTCATTTATTGTTTGATAAGTAATTTTTAGCTTTGATGCAATGTTGATCTTTTCTTCCTCGCATATTTATTTAGAATCGTTCTATAATCGAAATTTGACACTGATTCTTTATGAGTGAGTCTTGAATAATTACTTGTACTAGTAACTTTTTAGCAAAGTCTGAAAAACCGCTGAAAATTTATCAGTGAAAAAGAACGCTTTTCATAGAATATTTTCGGGCGAGTTGCCTAATCTTTTAAATTGGATGCAAAGCGGACAATTTAGGGCGTGCGCGAACGGCGGTTAATTAGTATTTTAATCATAATTAATAGCCGATTACGTGAACGAATTTAAGAAGTAACCTCGGTTCATTAAAATTAGAATGGATTTTTCCTAGGTGGATTAGGTCTCGCTAGGTTTTCAAATTGCAAACTATATTACAATTAGGTTTACATTTCTTTTGTTCAGTAAATAACGCCTTTTACGCTGTCAATGTATTTAGGTTTATGAAGACTACCTTAAAATACTGACTAGATTTGTTACAAGTAAATGTTTATTATATATTAACCTAATCTAGTAAGTAAGCAGTAAATTTATATTGTTTTTTAAACAACATGTTTAAGAGCTTTAAGCCGTTAAAATTTACTTAAATAAGAATAAATGAATAAATAAAACTTAACAAATTTTTATTAAATTTAAACATAAAGTCAATACAATTTACAGTAAGAAAAATTAAGATATACATTACTATGTAAAAAAAAGAGAAATAAGTCATATAGACAAAAAGACGCACTTAATTGGACGAAAAATTGTTAAAACTCAAAAACCGTCTGTAGTATAAGCGTTTTATATTTCCATAAAACACCTTAACGGTTTAACGGTTAGACACCCCGTGAGAGACTCCCCGTGACCACGGCTGCTGCAAAGCATCCATAACGTCGGGCCGTACTTAAAATAAATAGTAAATAAGTTTAACGAATATATTTCGCGTTTTAAACCGTTAAAGTGTTATTACAACTTACTTTTGTATTCAAATACAGATTCTTTATTTTCAAAAAAATATTTCGTCTTACGCTGTCCTAGCAAGTTTGTATTCCCTGTTGTTAAAACTCGTTCGCATAGAGGATAAATTGGTTCTCAAACAAGCCGACCGCCGGGCCACTATCGTTTTCTTATTAACCCGTTAAAACACAAACGGTATCGAGGCCGCGGGCGCACGATGCCAAAAAGGCCAAAATCCTCGCGCGGGAAAGTGGCGCGCCTCTTTTACTTTTTTCCAATGGCCATCGACGAACCGCCTTTCGATTTCATTACGAGCATCCGGCGTTTTTTATTTTTAAATCACGCCGCGCTCCACGCCGCGCGCTTTTTATTGTTTTCCCCGCGGGCGCCCGTTTTTTCCGCCCGCAAACAATGCCGCGGCGGCCACCGAATTAACTCCCAACTTTCCGCCTCTTCGCGCCAATAAAAAATATTTTAATTCGCCGCCGAACGGTTAATTATTAATTAATATTTTTCGACGTCCGCAATTTAATAGCGCCGCTTAACACGTGCTCGGGATGCGATTGTTTTTTCGCGAATCGTTTTCATGAATGGAATGATGACGTAATAGGATAATGTCAGCGACGGAATTTCACGTTTTTATTGTTGTTGATTTTTTTTTGCGCCGAGCGCTCGTCGGTCAATGGGACGAACGCATTGGGCTTTAATTTTCAATGCCATTATCACTCTCGGAATGAGCTGATGATTTTAAATATTTACAGCGGCGTTTTTTGTTTCAATTCGATTAACCGTTTCTTAAATACTGTTTGTAGTTTACGCGAGTTTAGTAAAACACTTTAACGGTTAAAAACGCGATATGTTAGTTAAACTTATTTGAAAATGATTTTTTAATACGGCTCGACGTTTCGGATGCTTTGCAGCAGCCGCGATCACGGGGAGACTACAGATGGAGGTTGTTTCTGACGTCAAAGTAAAGAACTGCTACGCTAGCGCCATCTGTTTCGTCGAAGTTGGTATTTGGCGAAACTGGCAGGGCCCTTGCACAATCGCCTAACGGTCTTCATTTATTGGAGTCCAGAGTTTTTAATATAACCGTTTCTTATTGTTGCCTCGCGATTGTGGCGATGTTTGATCTCGTTTCGTGTCTTGACCCGCATGTCTCAGTAGACCGGTTATGTGGTGTTTGGCACGCGCGTCTGTTTAGAAAGGTCAAAGGGTCATAGATCAGAGGGATCCTTTTAAATTTGGGAATTTTAAAAGCTTACAGGAGAAAAAAATTTGAATACTTGCGAGTGGATTTTTGTCGGGTTATTATTGAGATATGTATAATGGTGTATTATTAGAGTTACTACATAAATTCATTCTGAATTTAGGTATTAAAATTATATGCGAAATGCATCTAAACCTATGTTTAATACATAATTATTTTAGAAACAAACGCTATCTAATCACTATCGTAACTGTCTGTCAAAAAATATGTGAAAATAAACTCCAATCGCCTTTGTAGCCAAATGGCATTGCGTTATGCGCAAGAGGTCCCGGGTTCGAAACCCAGGGAAACAAAAAATTGTTTCGGTCGGGCGTGGCACAAAAATCTGATCAACTAAGTCACTCCGTTCTATAACAGGAAAGTGCCTTTTATAGAACGGAACAGTGAAACGGACACAAAAATGTGTTCGCCCCATGCCCCACGAGGGGAAAACGGGATAACACTAACACTAAGTAGACGCACAACAAGTTCTAAGCTAGAATAGGAAGACAACCCATCGTTCTTATTCGTAGGTCCATAATTTTTCCATGCCCATATAAGTCTGTCCTTTATCAAAAAAGGTATTGTTACGAGAGTGGTTAACAATAAAAAACTTTAACGAAATAAAATACGATACATATTTTATGACTACGCGATCTTGTTTGCTATAAAGCACTCGAACAATAGATTAGCTTATATACTTTACAGTTGACGGTTTCAACTAAAAGTGTATTATTTAATACAAATAATACATTATTATATTCACAGAATCATTATAGAAGTAATCCCGCGTGCACAACAAGAAATGAACAAACGCAAAAATAAATTCAACACTGCAAAATATAGTTAGCAACTTGATGTTTTCCATTCCGAGTTAAGTTGAAGATTGTGAAGGATAGATCTCTTGAGAGTAGAGTACCTACTGTGTAATGCGAGGACGCTTTTGACTCGTTAACTTTCATATTGCTTTGTACTACTCTCATGAAATTTTGTTTATAAAATTTTCACGTATAAGACCGCCCAGCGTATTCAAATCTATACAGATATATAAAGTCTAATACAAGCTAAGATACTGTTAGAAATTTGGGTTTCCGAGGTTTATGACATACATATATTGTAGTGAAAGATTCCTATTTAAATATTCTAAAAAAAGTCCGCGACGCTATATGTCTACCTTTTAAGGCTATTTGCAAGTAGGACGGGAAGGGACGCGACCGACGTCGTTGGTAACTGCTGTATTTTATAATGATGGTTTGCAAAAATGAATTTGGATGCCCAAAATAACTATTCTACGGGGGTGAAATCGCCGACAAAGCTAGTTAAAAAATATTATCTTGTAAGTGATGACTGATTAAAATTAAATTACATCTCAAGTGATCTTTCAGCCCCATATGTTATAAATTTGGATCGCTTTGGGGGGATCCCCCTGACCCCGTGCTTAGCTGGATATGTACTGCGGGGAAAGTCCCTTCTCCCTCAACCTTTTACGACGTAAACACGGGTACAGTGGTTCTCAAGTTTGAAAAGTGTTTTGTTGGATATAAAGAAAACAGACATAGTAGAGAAAAGAGATATCTTTCTATTATGGAGTGAAAATAGTGACATTGATTTATTTATTATTTAAATTTAAGTATGTAATTTGTCTAGTCTAGTATAATATAGTAATAACAATACTATGTTATTCAGTTAATTTAGTTCAGTTTTTTATTTTGTAAGCGAATTTTAGTAGGTAGTAATTATTAATTATATTTACTCACAAATGAAAATGCCGTGAAGTTTATTCGTGATTTCGGGTTCAGTCTGTCGATTTTCGAATATTCAAAATCAAAATGGGTCGACAGTGCATCTTGCGCAAAATTATATAAATTTCTTGGTCAGCACACATAATCGTTAATGCTATATTATTCAAACGATAAGCACATTAATATATAGATATAGGTGAATTAAAATAATGTAACCATAGTATATTTTTATACCTACATATAATGAGCAAAAGTTTGCGAACCACGTTTAGAGAGCGGGGTGCGTTGGGACAAATCGCCTCCGCCCGCGGGCAGGCACGCAGAGTCGTTTGCAAGACGCACCCTTCTAATCCCTTCCCCACTCTCCCCTCATTACATACAAGGATACTAAAATAACCCAAACCTCCTCCATAATATAAGGTTTTTACGTCTTTCATAAAAATTATATTGTGAGTTACTTTTACGCATTTGATTTAAAGTATTGGGCTGTATTATTTAAATTTAAGGCCAAATGTTTACTAAGATGTAGATACTTAATAAGTTTAGTGTTACATACAAATTCTTATAAAAAATAGTAATAATACTTGACATTATTGACACTACTCATATTTTTAGACCGTTTTTACTTTTAAATCTATTTTAGTAGTAATGTAATCATTAATTGTGTAATGATTACATTACTACAATACTATTTGCTTATAGAGTTTCTGCAGCTATATATATTAAGAAAAACAGTTTTTTCAGCAAATCTTACTTAGTTGTTTCTAGGTCTCGTCCCCCGTGACCACGGCTGCTGCAAAGCATCCGAAACGTCGGGCCGAAGTTAAAAATCATTTTTAAATAAAATGTTAACTAATATATCGTGTTTTATACCTTCAAGTGTTTTATTTAAATTAATTGTTTCTACAAACAATGTTTAGGAAGCCTGAATGTAAAGCGCAATTTTAAGCATGTAACTTATCCGTATCTACATAGCGGACATAAAGAAACGTCAAACATAATACGCCCTCCCATAGATTACCTTTACAAATTACGAGCCCACCGGGTCTTTACAAATCCAAAAAACGTTGATTATCTCGCCGTGCAATTCCCAAAACGGCGGCCCCTTTTGTTATTGTCAAATTAGCCAATCCTCAAGATAACAAAAACAACCCTTTTGTCCCTGGGACAAAGCCCTTTTTATTGACGAATTAAAATTCAGGACAGGCTTTAACTATCTTCCATGTATAATCCCAGGGTGGAGGGGTGTTTGTGGTCTAAGCCCCACGAGTTTTACTACCGATAAAGTTACAACCTTTTCGACTGAAAATTTAAGCGAGCGGTTTTGGCGAGAAGTGCAATATTTGATATTAGTTTGCGAATTATTTTAATTAACTGTAGGTGCGGATTTTGGTATTGTTCTCTGAACTTTGTAATATGGGAACGGCGTTAGTTTATATAACGTTAATTTACTAAATTCCGTTAAAGAGATACGGCTTGACATAGATTCTTTTTTTTGAAGATATTTAATATCGAGATTGAAGTATTAATAAACGATAAAACAATATCCTATCGGCCAAATTAAAATTTAATTTCGTTCATTACTTCCCACTAGCGACCCGCCCCAGCTTTGCTCGGCGGCAATACTGATATACTACAGAAAAACCTGTGAATGTTGTATACAAAAACCATCGTCTTGAATCACTCTATCTATTAAAAAAACGCATCAAAATATGTTGCGTAATTTTAAAGATTTAAGCGCACATAGAGGCAGAAAGAGCGACTTTGTTTTATACTATGTAGTGATTCTCGTAAGCTCATAGGTACTTTGTATATATGAGTACGTATTCTATACCATGAAATAAATACCGATTCATTCTTTATTTATTTCATTAAGTTTATCGCGATATATTTTAAAGATAATTCCCAATCTTTTAATTATGATAGATATGTTGGTAAATTTGTAAAATGTAAAATTTAATTTAACTTTCGATACTCCGCTATATCTAGGCACTTTTTCAATGGAGATTTCAATATCTAGCCTGGTGGAATAGCAATATTTTCTTACCGTATAAACAGCGCGTATTTCAAGTGAACTGCATAAATAAAAACAACGGTGGGATGCAAGTGGAGTGCAAAGCTCACGGAAAGCGACACTCAGTGCCCATTTCACTCCATAACACTCGGTTCGCACCATAGCTTTTTTAGCTTCTACGGGTTTTCACCAAAAAAAATCTAGTCGGGGCTATGAAAACCTTCTGAGTCGTAAAATACCATTAATTCAGATGTACCCGAATTTAATAAAGGAAAACTGAACATAAAATACTGTCTGTAGTTTACGCGAGTAGGACACATAAAAAACACTTTAACCATTTAATACGCGATATATATGTCTCCCCGTGACCACGGCTGCTGCAAAGCATCCGAAACGTCGGGTCGTAAATAAAATAAATTTAACTAATTATATATATTATCGCGTTTTATACCGTTAAAGAATTTTATTTAAACGGCTTTACTCGAAATATATTCGTGAATGTATAACAAATAGTGATCCGACACGGAAGCTTTGCAGCAAATGATCTCGTGGAGATGGTCACTGGGCGGGTCTTAGTTTAAAAAAAATAATTAAACAAAAAATAAAAATCTTCTATATTAAGTACTGTCTGTAGTTTACGCGGATAGTACAAAGTCAAATTAAACATTTTTAACGACTTATAACGCGAAATGTATTAGTTAAATTTGTTTACAATTAGTTTTAATTATTTTTTAGTAAGTTTAACAAATACATTTTGCGTTTTAAACCTGCAAAAAGGGTTTTATTTAAAACTCTTATATTTAAGTAACTTTCTTGGTTCTAGTTAAATCGTAAAATGAGAATTCAAAAGTTTATTTGAGTTTACATGCGAAATACCGTTGCATTTTTATAGATATGTATATATGCTACAGGGGTGAGGGGTAGTTGGACGCGAATTAATTAACCGTCACCAAGGATTAGGGTCACTTGAAGAGGGTCGCTCCTGTAGGAGACACCTGACATCTTTGCGTCCACTTATGACGACCTATGTCCAACTACCACAAAACTCTATGAAATGATTATCCAGAAGGTTCCGTTCTGTCTTTATCTTACCACTAGTTGCGATAGTCACGTCTAAAGATTTGACATTTATATAATTCCACAGTCTTTTGTTTTTGTAATGTAACTAAATTAGTCTTCAGCGTTTATAATATTTGTCTTCTTAAGTTCGTAATGTGATAGTTAAGATATTTTCTGCAATTGGTAGATGTTTATTATTTTGTAGTTTACGCAAATTAAATAAAACACTTCTTTTATTCATTTATTATGTTTTCTTATGCATTTGTACATATATTCGCCGGGCGTGAAAACCGTGCGGCGGTGCTTCTAACGGTTTAAAACGCAACATATATTAGTTAACTTATTTCAACTACTATGCTTTGCCGTGATCACAGCGCGATTAATATTTTTAGTTTTTGAAGCCGTTAAAAATGTTTTATTAAAATGTGTTATAGTTTTTGTGATTTTTCATGCTTTGATAACACACTTACGATAGCTTCGGCATATATATTATATGACATAAGTAACAAAAGCTTCTTATCGTCCTAGAAGAAATAATATTCACGATCTTTAGGAATATTAGGAACCGCTATAATAAAATAAATAGAAGCATAGAAATAAAATGATTTTACATTAACGCTGTGAAAACATGAACCCTTTGAATCTTGTCTGTTTTTCTGGGTATTTTCCTCAAGGGTCTCGGGCGAGGGAGATTTTATCGCGAGGGTGGTGGCATTAAGGGTATACGGGTTGGAGGGTGGCCTAATTTTTCAGAAGCAAGGAGGTTGGGTGAGTTAGATACTGTAGGTATTCCACATTGAATTTAAATTACCTTTGGTATTAAATAGCATGTAAAGTTTAAAAAAAAATTTGTGGGCTTCGAGCTGTTCAAACGTTATTGAGAAATGATTCTTAAGGTTTTGTAAGCAGGAGTGAATAATGTCTTCGATAAAACCCAATAAACTTTTGTTGTTTACGCGAGTAGTACACATTTAAATAAAACACTTTAACCGTTTAAAACGTCTCGTTGTGACCAGGGCTGCTGAGAAGCATTTGAAACGTCGGGCCGTAGTTAAAATAATGTTCAAACAAGTTTAACTAATATATATCGCGTTATAAACCGCTTATGGTTAAGTCAGATACAATGTATAAATATAGTACTTTTGCAAAACAATGTTTGCATAGTCCTACAATGAAATAGGAGAAATTCGTATTTTAAGATTGTTATATATATTAAAAATGTAATGGGAATTATTTAGTTTAGTCATATAGAAATAAATATAGATAATTATGTTATCAGACCCTCGCTATATATCACAGAGTATATAATAAGAACAATAATGGAAAGGCGGCAAATTAAATTATCCTTTGAACAGTATAGTATTGTTATAGTTTAACTTTATGACGTCACTGTTGGCGCAAACCTATAGCCATCTTTAATTAAAACGGTATTTTCATAGGCTTTTATCAATATTTCATACGCTATAGCTACCTGTACGCACATAATTTGCGAGACCACTTAATTCAGATTTAATACTTGGAACCATAAATCAAATCGAGCACATGGCACGCAATCCTGCCCATAAATTACGAAGATTTAATTAATATAACGGAACGAAATCTTACCGACGCCATTTTGTATTCCCTTACCACGACCACCCTTGGATCAGATGATTATGCCTCGACAAATTTATCCGTGCCATCTGTGTTAATAATTATGAATCTAATGTTTATAGGGATAAGGATTAAAATAAAATGACCCGTTCTACTGTAATAGTAGAGCTAGGGTTGTCTCTTCAAGCGTCCTTCTATGGGTATAATTAGGGACGGCCCGAATGAGATTTTCGACTCGAGTTTAAATTGATTCTATCGAGGTCCGATGTTTCCGAATCGATTGTTATTTTTGTGAAACCAACGATTTAATTGACCGTGTCGGTGTTGCTAATTAATTCATTGGAAATTAGCTTGCATTTGCTTAAAATATTCTTTATTATAAACGAAATATCTCATTCGAAAATTTAAGAACTTGGAAATTGCGAATATAAACTAGAGTTATATAAAAGCACCAATGTTCTCCGGAATTTCTAGGTGAATACAATTCAAAGTATCTACGTGATACTACTATCTATCTTTTTAAAGACTTTGGTTACTTACTAGATATTCTATTATAGCGTTGGACTTAGGCCATATTTAGATGATATGTTCTAAAGCATTTCACTTTTTATAAAGGAGAAGAACAGACAAGCATAATTCTCTTGATGGACGGTAGAAACGTGACTTTATATCTTAACAAGATACGCCGTCAACCTACTTTGGGTTTGGATATTTAAAACCGAAAACTAAATAAACTTTTTTAAAACTCAAAAAAAAAAAACGGTTTTTTCGTCTATGAATAGTATTTCGTAACCCGGACGACATTTCGATTCCTATTACTTTATAATTAATATTATCTTCTTAATATCTTATTTAATATCCAGTCTAACATTGCTTAGAAATTGATGAATTGATTAGAAAAAGTATGGACCCGGTTGGGATCGAGTCCAGAAGTATTTGATTATTACATGGCTGCCATTAGACCAACATGCCCGTCGAAGTGCTTGCATTTACTAGCGTGTGTCATTCACCTATTCAAATAAAAATTGTTTCGCCACTAGGCACTCAAATACAGATAAATTAGTCTTAAATACTGTCTGTAGTGTACGCGAGTGTAGAAATGTGTACATTTGAATAAAACACTTTAACGGTTCTAAACAGTTAAGCTTATTTGAAAGATATTTTTAATTCGCGTCTTAAACCGCTAAAGTGTTTTATTCAAATTATGCTTTTTAAAATTACATAACCGTCAAGCTCTTTTACAGCTCCTACAGACCAGAGCATTTTGATTAAGCAAATTTAAACCACGCCTTCGCTGACTCAAAGTTAACTAAAGGCACTCGGATAAATAATTTAATACGAAACTCTCGGCTATTTCCCCGCGGAACAAAAGCTTGCTTTAGAATTATATATGAGCAGAGCTTAAAGTTTAGAAGCCGCCCGTGCAAGTCTAAAAGCTTGGACGGCGTCGGAAGATACAGAGCGGCCGCATTATTTATGTATGAGTCAATTGTTGTAGCTACAGACAGGGTGTCAGAAAAAGGTAGTGAAACCTACTATAGGTTGTAGGTATGGGTAGATAAGTAAAAAAATATATTTACAATCATCGTTATAATTTTATGTTAAAAGTTCCACTCATTACAATTTTTTACATTGATAGTTATTAACACTATTAACGGTTTAAAACGCTAAATATATTACTTAACTTATTTACAATTGATTTTAATTGCGGCCTGACGTTTCAGATGCTTTGCAGAAGCAGTGGGCGGGCTGAAGATGGAGTGTATCCCAAATTACAAAGTCAAAGTTGCTATATGCTAATGTAAATATTCTACACATTATATTGAATTTATATATATCGCATTTTAAACCGTTAAAAGTTTTATATTTAAATGTGTGTTACTCGCGTAGGCTACAGACAATACTTATTTGTAACTGTTTTGTCATTTTTATTGTATTGTTTTCAACTATACACATTCAAATATAAATAATAATAACTTTAAGCCATGATTACCTTACTGCAATAAAAACAACTTCTTATATTAAAAAAACTAATTATAAAACTAAAATCTTTCCGTCTAAAACTTTTTAACTCTATAGACAGTAGAGTCAGCACATTAGTGATTTTAGGCCGCGTCGCTACTAAATATGGCCTTGTCTATGATCATATACATTTGTATAATACAAATTAAATTCAAGGCTGTATGTCTTCTATAAATACGGGCATAACAAAAATACTTAATTACAATAGCTGAAAAAAATGACTTAAACAATTGGAAACTAATAAAAAATAAAAAACATTCATTCCACATAAATGATAATATACATATAACATACTTAATCAAGAGAAACAGTTCATGCTGCACCAAGACAATAATAGGCACTAAGAACGCAGTTTTGAGTGGTGTGTCACGTTAGAGTTTTAAATAAAACACTTTCATCGGTTTAAAACGAAAACTATATTAGTTAATTTATTTACAATTTATTTTAACTACGTACTAACGTTCCGGATGCTTTGCAGCAGCTATGGTCACGGGCAAACTTAAGATGAAGGGTCTACTTATCGTAAAAGTAAAAACTGTTGCGCTAGCGCCATCTGTTTTGTCGTAGTTGGTATTTGGTTAATCTTTCTAGGTCCTTGCAGAAGTGACTTATTTAAATATGTAATCGCGTAAAGTACAGGCGGTACTTAATAGAAGCGGTTTAATCTAAATATTTTACATGTGTTTTATGTATTCTAGTGAGACTAAAACATGACAAGAGCGGGTATCGAACCAGTCAAAGACGGCATTGAGACAAGTGTATGTCTTACGAAATTTACTATTCCATACATAAGTATGCCTTCAGTGCAAACATGACTCCATTTTACTTAAGCTCTTACACAAAATGCTCATTAAAACAGCTCAAAACCGCATAAGTTTTCATCTAATCCCTTAAATAACGAGCCAAAAGAAAAGTATTGGATTTAGCGTGGCGTCTGGGTTTAGTGTTAAAATAAATTTATGTTTTCCCTAGTAAGAACGAATCTTACATTCTGATAAATGTGTTTGTTCTGCACTTTCCGAACTCTAATCCTTTTAAAGCCAAGATAGATGATACGAAAACTGCTAGCTGCATTTTATGCTTTTGTAAACGAGGTTTTAATCATTACTTTATAAGTTTAATACCATTTTGAGAAAACATACATTTTAGAACCAATAGCATTTTAGGTCAAGGGTTTAATTTTAAATTAAATTAATTATTATTTATTCTAAATATGTAACTCAAATGTTTAGAACAATCATGAGTGTAATATTAAAAATCTATTTAGATTGATGCCGTGCTGCTGCCCTAACCACTTGATATTTTAATATATATTTAATTATCGTTAATATTTTCCTGTATTTTAAACCATTAAAATATCTTATTTAACTCGCAACAACTATAGAAATATGATAGAACTACACCATACACTATAAATAGTAAAATAAAGAATTCGTTTTATTCATTCCAAGTCGAATATAGAAATTTTAAATTTTTGATTCACTCTGAATGATGTGCACTTCAAATACAGTGAGTATTTGAAGTTGACGTGGCTGTATTATAAATTAATGTAGCTCTTCGCCTGTGAAACTCATGATTATTAATTTTCTTCGATTGATAGTCCGGCGGTAAAAATACTGTCTAGTATTTTTGTAGATGCTCTACAGATAAATTTGATATCTTTTCTTTTGTTATTTTTGTTGTATATGTGTAGCTATATGGTAGTTTTTTTACAGCAGAGATGGACAAACAAATATGGAATTTACTTGGTGGAAGGAAAACAACTCAAGTCGGTAGTTAAATAATAATTTAAACAAGATGCATCGGGGACCTTCGAGGCATTCGAGGAGACAGGTATGAGATACAAAAATTTCTATAGTTGATCTCACTGCAAATTATATTAATTTTTTTTAAATGTATGCTTATTTGATTATTTAACACTTTTTGCTAATTACCAGAGATAACACCAAGAAAACTTTTCAAAATAGAAAGGACGTCTGTATAGATACGTCATCCCTACCAGGCAAAAAACAAATTGTGTAAAGAAATTCTTACATATTTGTTATGAGTTACATAATATAACAAAGATATTTCGTGATTGTGAAATTTTTCGTATGTGTATATTTATAAGTACGTTTGTAAATTATAACAAATTATTAATTTCTTAAATTTGTAAAAATAACATGTGTCACTTTATAATTTACAAGTACTAAACAGAGAGTAAAGTAGCACAAATTAAATATCTATTTATAAATGTAATGGAACTAACAATTTTAAGTAGAAACAATGACAGTACTATATTCGTAGCGTAGAATCTCGTAGCACGTAGCAGTGCTACGAAGCTACGCCGCATCGGACTCAGGTGGTCTCATGAGTGATGATTTAATTGGCTAACTCTCGAAATACTCGGTCTCTGTATTTACAATAGAGCATGAATTTAGCATTTTGCATATGCATGCATGGTTCTGTCTTCGGCCTTATTCAATAATAATTTTAATTTATTACTAATATAGTAATTATCTGTCGAAACGTGAGTGATAGCAAGTATGGAGTTCACTTCAAAGGTGAAATATTCTTGCCATATAATATCTTGATAAGGTCTGAACCTATTTTGGCTTTGAGTATTCGAGAACCTGCACGATTAAACCGAAATGTCATTGACGGATGGTCAACGGTGAACGGTGGTTCGACACCCGGGCTGAGTTTTGACGAACACTTGACGAAGTCCGCCATGTTACAGAGAAATTATAAATTTATTATAAATTCTGAATCCAATGGGGGATCAATCCAATATGCCTAGTAACAAAAGTTGTACTTTATTTATTGAATAATGGAGTATAAATAAAAAATTAAGCCTTCTTGCTTTTATTTTTGTTTAAATAGTAGATAAAGTTGTCAAAACAATGTTATTGCAGTTCACAACTTGAGTATACTAACCACTAAACCAACAAAGAACTTGTACAATAACTAAATGAATTTTAAAACTCGTTTAAAATATCTAGAATATAGAGAGTTTCATTTAAATGTCGATCAGAGTAAAAAGCAGCTGCGCCAAATTGAAACTGGACGGACTCATTAGGAGTCGCTCCGTCCAAGATAATAGATTGGCTTGCGGTCGTGTACTGGAAAAGGTTCTATTCATTATTAGACTAAATTTAGTTAGGTACCAAGGACCATTTAAAGCTCAGTATGTAGTTTTCTTATTGAAGTTTGAGTAAGTAGGTTAAAGGTTGCCTGGACGGAATCGCCATAGGCTATAAGACCGCCTTTGCACTTACTTTTAATGGAAGTTATTAATTAATATTACTATATATGTATTTTATGTTGGTGCAATAAAGAGTTCAATTATTATTATTAAGAAACAAAAACAGAACAACTTGAGGAATATTTTTGTCAGAAATTTTAATGATTAATGATATATCCAATAATAAGATTAACTCATTTTTTATTAGGGCTAGACAATATCGTACGTTAAATGACTATATCTCTTGTAACATATAATTGTTTCCGAAAACGCCGTTAATGCAATTTAAAAATATTGGGTTTAAAGTACGTTTTGCTTTGCTAATATAAATCTTACGGGAGTGTAAAAAATGCCTAGATTTGTATACAATTTCTAATTTCGTTCGCTATATAAATATCACGGTTAGCAATTAGTTATTTTTATAATGTCGTTCTTGTCCGTTATACTAACATATATCATTAGTTTTTTTAGGGAACTTTGCTTATTATTAGTTATATAGCAGAAAATGTTCCGGATTTAAATAAGACTTAGCTTATGTTCAGCGAGGCTTGCTATGCGCTGATTTTCAGTCTGTCCCTTATCAGATAGTAGTGTAAATTTGCAAATTTTTGAAACTTTTAAGAAATGAAAAGGGAACTGCAAATGACGTCTTCTTTACTCAATTTTCAAACTTTATATGTGTGACTGAGACAAAATATGTAGAAGCGAAACTTATAACGCATTTATAAGGCAGAAAGTGTTAAACATTATTTAAACACGGTTTGGCTATCGGCCGGAGCACGCAAAGGTATCTTCACATAAATTCATGCCATAATCGTCCCTCGACCTGTCGTTTATTGAGGGATTGTGCCGCGTCACGGACTTTCGTGGGCCAAGTTATAGACTTGAGCGGTATTAAAGAATAAAAGTTAAAAGGACATTTCTAAAGGAAAGGTGTATTTATCTACAATAAGCATTTACCCTATTGATAGATTATTTTCATAGAGGTATTAATATTCATTTTGTTCTCTTAAAGTCATATTAGCTATGCCAAAAGCTAACTATAATATTTGATACTAAACATTCTATAGCAATTTGGATGAAATTGTCAAAAAAAAGGGCAAAAAAAAAAACACCAAAAAAAAAAAAAAAAAAGGGGAAAAAAAAACCAAAAAATCCCCCCCCCCCTTCGACTAACCAATAGAACCGATAAAATAGTGAAGTGTTTGTTGAACAAAGAGGGTTTTAATCTTTTCGTAAGATATTTTTAATTAAAATTGTTATTAAAGAATAAAAAATTAAAGTCGAAATTTCTCTAAATAATAAGACTAATAATTTCATATGGACTACATGCTTAGAAAGCCGTGAAGTAATAATAATAATTCGTTGTTAAAAAATCAGATACAATCCACAAGAAGATTACATAAACTATTTTTTTTAATGTGTCGTGTTATCAATTTAATATTAAAACAGGGAACTAACTAATTTCAAACTAATTATTACATAAAATAAATAATGCACCAAATATTGATCTATTTAAAAATTAAAATTTCGTTCAAGCTTATGACTTGGACCACAAGTACATTTTACAGAAACGCTACTCGTCAGTGCGTGCAGTACGTGAATGGGCTTACGATGAAAATTTTTAACGCACAGAGGTGTTAAATGTATGGAAAATTTAAAGATCATGCTACGTCAGATATCTTTTAAATATACCTTCACATGACTAAATATACGACTGCTATTAATAAGATAAGCTGTATCTGCTTAAAAATATTTATAACTAGCTATGCCCGCGACTTCGTCCGCGTAGAATAGTGACTTAGGGTAGAAAGTTTAATTATTGAGGTTGTTTATTAATTTATGTAAGGGCGCATTTAAGGCACCAGTGCTGCTTTGTCGCAACACTCTTACCTCATATCACTCATATAACTCCCGCTCCTACTTCCACTCCTATTCCCAAAAAGCCAAAGAAGAAATTTTCATTGTTCTAGCTTCAAAATCCCGAATTTCCATCACCTATCAATCCTTATTTGGCATTAAAAAGTAGCCTACCTCCTTTCTCGGGCTCTTAAATATCTGAGTACCAAATGTCAACTAAATCAGTTCAGTAGTTTCGGAATTAAAGCCATTATGCATAGATAAAGTTTTACATGATGATTAAAACACAGCATTCTTTGGTATTGCTCGTGTTGTAGATGACGGTCAAGTCCGTTTTTATCGTAGATTTTTTTACGTAATAATGATTATTTTATAATAATTATACGTACGAAAAAATACGTAATTTTCAAATGTAAAAGCTTAAAGTTTATCAAAAAGTGAAATCCCGTTACCCCCTCGTGGGGCATGGGGCGAACACATTTCTATGTCCGTTCCCGTACGTCTTTTAACAGGCAAGTAATTGATCAGACTTCTGTGCTCTGCCCGACCGAAATAATTTTATATTTCCTTGGGATTCGAACCCCGGACCCGCAGTTAACGCAATGCTAGGCAATACTTTAACTATTTGGCTACAGAGGCGGTCTAAAGTTTTATTGATATAAAAGGTATGCTATTTAATGAAAAGGTAAACAGGCAGAACGATTTAATCAAAATGCGATCTTATTTTACATTTAAAGCTCCAAAGGATTTATATTCTGCGGGCACTTCAGAGTACCCGAGAGGGCCATAAATAACCGCAGCCTCCCTCCTTCCCTCTGTAAGGTTACGAGAGGGAAAGATAAAAGAACCCTCATATATCTTTTCAAAGTGCGGATGGTTTGAGAATTTTAATTTTGTCGAGCGGAGCTCGGGCGTATGTTTTATGTGTTCGCGAATAAGTATTATTTATCGTCTAAGGTGTTCTGAAATAACTAAATGAGCCATTAATATTATCAGTGTTAGAAAACATAGTTAGTACTATGACTGTTTATATTAACAGCGAATAATATACTTTTACATATAAGTTCTAATCCCGGATACAGGTAATACTAAAAAGTAAACGGACATATTTATTTATATTTTCATTAAAATTGTATTTAATCAAGCCGTCTCCCCGTGACCACGGCTGCTGCAAAGCATCCGAAACGTCGGGCCGAAGTTAAAAATCATTTCCAAATAAGTTTAACTAATATATCGCGTTTTAAACCGTTAAAGTGTTTTATTTAAATTATCCAGTGAGTAAAAAAACAAAGATCATATACAATTTCCGAAGCTTCTCTTTTTATAGAGAAAAAAAATATGATCACCAAGGAACGGCTCAGGTATTGCCCGTAACATTTAGTATTTACAAAGGTCTTTGCCTGAGGGAACCTCAGTCTATAAAACCCTCTTTATTTGTTCTACACAAACACGTTTTAATGAAGTGTACCTGCTCTTAGAGCCTTTAATTACATAATGAATGCTACGGATATTATAAGACATGTTTATTTACATATATTTTTTCATATGTAAGACTTCGAGTCTTTTATGTTGTGTACTTATATGTAATACACTTTACAATAATAAAATCATAAGTTAAGCATAGTTGGTAAGGCTAAATAATTAAATCAAACAATTAAAATAAAAATTACAATAGGTAACTTGTTGTATATACTCAAATCATATTTTTGTTCTACCCAGTGTGAAAATTCTAAACACAATATAGATGGTTGCCTCAAATACCTAAACTTTGAAGTGACCATGTCTTTTTAATTTTATGGCTACTTAATTAAAATGTTAAGTAAAAGTTTAAGTTTTAAACAATACACTTTGAACGGCTTATAGCACGAAGTAAATTAGTTCACTTTTTTACAATTTATTTTAACTACTGCCCCATATTCCGATGCTTGAGGCGTGTCACCGGAGGGATTCCGGATACCATGAGTTAAAGAACATAAATTTGTTCTCCTCAATCAAAAAAAGTAATGATTTATTTAAATTGTAAATTTTAAGACAAAATAATTGAAATGAAAAGCGTTAGAATACGCGTCGAGCCTAAGCACTGGTCCTTAAAATAATAAAAACAATTCCACTCTAAATACACGACAGCCCAAAAGGTTCAAAAGTTGTCCTTATTTGAATTTTCATTAAAACTTTCTCCCGTCAGGAACAAAGAACATTTATATTAAAAAAGTCCGACCGCGGCCAGATAAATATCACTAGTCTCGAGAGTGGACCCAAAAATTTTACTTTGGCCAAAGATTATTTAATTCTGCAGATACCTTCTCTGAACTGATGGCATGAATGCATGAATAGTATGCAGGCATTTGTGACATAGGGAGTGTGGTAAATTGCTCTAAGCACTCTGTGTTTAAGCTGGGGGTACCAATCCTTTAGGTGGCGAGAGATACCCAGAACCATTAAACACACCACTAACCCACTGCGATGCTTTCTAGGAAGCCACGTTTCTGCGACTCCTTAGCTCCCACCACCACAAGAATTTTGGGATTCGACTATCGAATATTAGTTTATTTCTCATCATCTTTTAAATAAAACACTTTAACGGTTTAAAACGCGATATATTAGTTAAACTTATTTAAAAATGATTTTTAACTTCGGCCCGACGTTTCGGATGCTTTGCAGCAGCCGTGGTCCAGTTTGTTCCCCGAGGTGCTGGCTTGCACCCCAGGTACTAAGCCCCACCGCCACGACAAAGCCGGACCCCGCGGGAAAATACATCCGCGGGTGGTGGGGATATAATGACATACCTACGTTAACTAATCTTTGCTCAACTCAATACAAGCGAGAACCCGCAAGACCCGCCCAGCGGCCTAACTTTTGTGCCTTCCATATTTCTCCTACAATTCTATATCGCCAATTGTATAACACATACTGTAGTTGTAAAGTAAACATTATATAGAGCTATTGACCTAAGATTTATATTGCGTTAAGCCATTTGTGTATGTACCCACTGTCCGAGGCTTTCTGTTTCACGTCCGTCGTCTTACGCTATGTTTCTATTTACTTCCTAGACTTCAATTTATTCTTTAACCTATTGTGCTCGTAAACCTAACGGTAGCAATGGTCTTTCTCTAATCAGTTTTTAATTTGCCTGAGACATGTTGAGATTCGTCAGGAAATCAAGAATTCGGGCCACGATCCACCGACTACAGCTGAAAAACAGCAAAATTCATTCGCGTTCGGTTTGATTCTATCAATTTTCGAATATCCAAAGTCCAAAAAAGGTCGTCGACGCATCTTATTATGCACTTTTATAGCTGGGGTAGGTATTTGACATACCATCAAGTAAACCATGGTTGTCTATGTTTTTGTACAAAAAAAACCTAAGATACCATTACATGATATTGTATGAAACAGTTTTCATTACTACAGGCTACTTTATATTATACTGTATAGTTTTTATACAACCATGTACAATTTCTTTAAACGAAATAATTTTTACAGTGTACCGTAATAGATCTATGAGTGATCTTTCGTAGTGTAGTGCGAAGGTACGCCCATGAGCAAAATGATTCTCATTAGGGACCTGGATTGGCGATCATAATCGCGCTAATTAGATTTCGGACTTCACTGCCCTTGGTTTGAGGCTTACGTGCCGATTCGGCCATTTTATGAAATCGAAACACAGTCAAGTGCGAGACTAAAATGTAAACGCGCAACTGGAATTTTGTATATACATTTTAATAGATAAATCGAAATTAATGAAACACTTTTAACGGTTTGTAACGCGAATTATATTAGTTAAAGTTATTTTAACTACGGCCTGACATTTCAAAAGCGCCAGCCCTATAAAATCTAATCAAGATGTGCTGTCGGCCTATTTGTCTTTGGTCATACGGTATCGAAAACGAGGCAGTTCGTGCACCGGACTGAATTTTGTCGTTCCTAAAAAAATCTGAAAATGATGATTTAATCATTTTGAGATTTTTTTGATTAAGATGAAAGGAAATTGTCGAAATAAGCCATTTGTAACGCTTTAAAACCCGAAATATATTGGTTAACTTTTTTTTTGTTTTAACTACGGCCTGACAAGGACAAGCAGCAAGCACGTTTCAAACCGTTAAAAGTGTTTCATTTTACCAGTTTTACTCATTTCACTCTTTTAATCAACAGACAATACTTCGTAAAATGGTTTCCAAACATAATGGACCTGTAAGGGTAATTCTAAATAAAACAGCTTGCTTTTTACATACGCTCCGAAATTGTATGTTATTTTCTAAGCATCTTTTAACTGTAATTTATCTAAAACAGCACGTTTTGCGCGTAATTTAAGTAAGGAAGCGTGAACTAAATTCAGTGTTGCCGAGGATCGAAACTTTTGTACAATTACTGTGCCTCGCTGCTTCTCACACGTACCGTCAGCAGAAAAAGAGTTTTTTTTTATTCCTATAATTTTTGATATGGAAAGTGACTATAAATATGTAGCTATACAACCGACAACAGTCCTAATTTGGAAAGCTAATGCTCAGGAATTATAATATTACATTATAGGCTTATAAAAAAGGCTATTTCAATATATTTGAAAAATTTTTTCGGAAGTAAAGAGATCGAACCAGCATCGTTAGCATTGTGCTCTACCATTGGCTTCGGACTCGGTTTTTTAATCATTTTACTTATGTTTAGCAATGTATTTCTGACCATATTTGTTTTATATTACAGCATAAAATACTTAATTTCTGTAAAAGTAAAACCTCGAAATTACCATAGCGCCCTCGACTCTACCCGCACTTAATAAACATTTCTGTAAACGGTACCCGCGCGTATAAATTATAGCAACTAAGGATAGCGCTGTCTAACTTTGCACTTTGCTCATATTTTCTCTGTAATGGATATATATGAGTGGTTTTAACTTCCCCTGGAAGCAAGTTGTTAATTGTGAGTGCGTTACGTCTGGAACTCCAGAACATAGCACTTTCCGCTTAGTAGTTTTAAACTCGGACTCGAGAGGAGGGCTCACTCATCGCCAAATTGGATCCGCCATTGTTTTCAATGGGTTGGGCTTGCGACTTCATAATGTACATAAAATACCCACAATAATTATGTGCAAAAAAACATTACACCAAATCAGTGCTGTAAAGCTAAAAATGCTTTTACAATTAAATAAAACACTTTAACGGTTTAAAACGCGATATATTAGTTAAACTTATTTGAAAATGATTTGTCTCCCCGTGACCACGGCTGCTCCAAAGCATCCGAAACGTCGGGCCGAAGTTAAAAATCATTTTCAAATAAGTTTAACTAATATATCGCGTTTAAGTGTTTAACCGTTAAAGTGTTTTATTTAAATGTGTACTACTCGCGTAAACTATAGACAGTATTTAATGCTTTTATATCTCAAACTAGCTGTGCTAGCGACATCATCCGCACCCCATCGTTCTTGCAACTTAATCTTAAAATATATATAAGAGAGGATTTATTCTTTTGTAAAATTTTTTTGGGTATCTGGAGCCAATTTCAACTTTTGCAAACTTTCGCTCTTATTGGTCGCGTGATATTTTAAATATAGCAAGCCTTCTTTGATTGATTTGATTTTTGATTTTTAAAATTCTTTATTTCAAAATGGCTTACATTAGACTTAACCTAGTGTACATTGAACTTATCCTAGATTAGCCTTAAATGAGTTGATATACATTAATGTTGACCAAGAATATATAATCGATTAATTCTAACCAATTATAAATGTTTTTTTATTCGAAGTAGTAGTTTCTGAGATTAGTGCCTTCAAACAAACAAACTCTTCAGCTTTGTAATATGAGTATAGATTTTTTTTGTGATTTGTGACATTATAAACTTTAAGATTAATAAGTATATATTACCAATATATTAGCCGGTACTCCTTAATTTCCTTTTTAACGATATATAGAAAGAACGATGACAGTGAAAACGATTTTATTCTATGAATTTCAACGGCGTGCCGACGAATAATGGCATAATTTTAATTGGGCTCGAGATTTTTGGGACGAGTTACTTTCATTAAAACTTTTCTACTTTTGACCCCCGTGAGTTTTGAACAATTCATACTGAAATGATCTGGGCACGATTTTTATACAAAGTAATATATATATATATATATATATATTTCAAGGTAATTTACAGTAATCTCGTAAAATATTGCGTCCAATTTCCTAATTACTACTATAGCTACAGAACGTTCTTAAATGCTCGTTGGTGTAATGAGATCAATGTATAGCTAATTTTGTAGGGTTCGAATCTACGGCTCGTGGGTTCGAACCCTACAAATTCAAAAAGTTTCTAATCAATTTATCTGAAACATGTTGGGCTTCGTTTGGAAATCTGGATATTAAATTGTAGAAAAAAGCGTGAAGTTTTATCGTTTGTCGGTTTCAGTCTGTGGATATTCGAGTATCCAAACTAGTGCGAAGATGTTATATGGCTGGGCTCATTCACCTTCCATCAATCGATCAAATCACGTCTGTCGTCGTCTATCTTAAAAAATAAAGTGGCGGGAGAACTTTGTACTAATTTGCTGAAGAGTTCGTGTTAGGTTTCCAATAACTCGTAAAGATGTACCAAAAGACAGAAATAGTTATAAGACCCACATTTGAATAGTGTGGTAGTTCACCATTAATTTTATAATTTATCAAAGTCCCGGTACTATAAACATCGTCTACATATTATTAACGTAGGTAAATTTCTAAACATCCAACGCCATCTGCCGGAATGGGCGTGCACTTAGCGACCACACTCAGGAAGGGCTCAACAAACTCCACGATTAATTTCCTAAGGGAACTCTGTACCCGCTACCCCGTACCATGTTATCTGTTCTTATTTTTTTTTTACCTACAGTGCAAAAAGGATAACTTTTAATTTAATTGATATGGATACTCGGTGTCTCGGTTTAATCAACTGTATTGTTAGCTTGATAGTTCCTTGCCTCTAAGATAATCGACTAGTAAGACAGACACAGTATTATGTCTGTTGCATATAAGAAGCATGATTTCTCTTTTTTTTACTGTAGCAAAAAAAAACAAACTAAGACAGTTCAGATACAACTATAATAAACTATGAAGTTTATATTTGAAAAGAATGATGGTCAGAAATATACAAATATCTACCTACATCGGGAAATAGTAAAAAGCTTAAAATGTTTGTTAACTAATCTCATTTCCATTATACTATTTCCGGCAGATATGATAAAAAATGTGTAATTATAAGATATATTATGTAATGTTATACGAAAATGGTAACATGTTATAATGTCTCTTTTTTTACAACTTAACAACTATTATAAGAAAACACACATTGAGCTAAAATTTATGTCTATAAGATTTGATATAAATAAACTTATTTGCCCTCGTGTCGTTTCAATCGACAACAAGATTCTCCCCCCCCCACCACTTGTCCTAGAAAACAACTATTTACGCTTTAGGGTCATTTATTAATTTATATAGGCTTATAATTAAGTTTTTACAATTGTGTTTTTTTCTAAGTGTCAAAAAGTAAAAATTTAACTAAATATTTCGCGTTTTGAACCGTTAAAGTGTTTCATTCAAATGTGTACTCGCGTAAATTACAGACAGTATTTAATATAAGCATTAGTTAAGTGACAGACGCGATCGCTTCGTCTAAAAAGATGTCGTGGTACGGGGCCGGCTCCCGCTTATCTTCACGCTCGCATGACTATCCTATGGTAATGTAATGAAAAATTACGCTCATCTGATACGTTCTCCGAGCTCTTTGTTCCTAACGTCTACCCATGTTAAAAATATCGCGGATATTATGTAATTCGATATTGAGCCTTAATTGTTAACGATGTGAATTTTATCATCCCCATTTCTTACTGGTACTTTGCATGTTAATGGTGTTTTATGCATGCAAAGTTTTAAACAGAGCCTGTTAAACTTTGCATGCATCTTACAATTGAACGATATCTAGCGATTTCGTAGTCATTTGGTGATAGTTTTTACTCTGCTGTTTAATTTAATAATATCTTTAGTTTCGAATAACACGGTAAACAACAACGATCTGAATCGCGACATGTATTAGTTTACTTATGTATTTCGCGTTTTAAACAGTCAAAAGTGTTTTATTTAAATATGTACCTACTCGCTTAAACTACAGACAATACTTGAAAATTATATTAGTTTATTAATTTTTAATACGGCCCGACGTTTCGGACGCTTTGCAGCAGTCGTGATCACTAAGTTAACATTTCAAGTTTTCTTATATAGACTTCTCTTTTATATTAGACTTCGTCCGAGGAATCTGAAGATGGAAAAAGCCGTTACATGTTAAACGGCATTTTGGTTTCAGTCTATTTTCGAAAACTTTGACACAAAATCCTAATTAATTTATTAATAATTATAGATTACTTTACTATCAATAAAAGAAAATACGATACGTGTGGAGGCGATTACGACCGCCGTTACTTGCGCTGCCGTACTCACGTACCAACTTGCTGATAAAATCCCCTCTTGTCCGTGCTATGCGTGTTATCAATAAGCTACAAGAGGAGATCGACATTTTTACGTGCAGCTTGGGTGAATTGACAAAAACATCACTCTATGAAATATGTATATAATAATTCATGTATCGCAATGGATTTTTTTTCTGTAATGGTAGAATATGTGTATAATGAAATTAAAAAATAAAAAAACGAAAATATACTTAAGAGTTTTTATTGTCAATTTAGCAAGGACAACATATTATGTACTTTTGTTTTTTTAATAAACATATTTTTAAATTTTTAAAGTTGGCTTACTAATTTCAATAGTAGATCATTTATTGAATGCTCTTCGTATTAAAATCTATACTTTTTCGCAAACAGTATATTAAAGTAACCTACATATATCAATTATTTATATGTCAGTGTTAACGTTGAAATTAAATTGCACGATAAGTGCATAGAAAAAATTAAAAAAAATATATTTTGTAATACTATGTGGTGATTTCGTGACGTTTAAAACTGTACTGTTAAAATAACTACTAGTAACGCCGAGCTTCATTTATTTTTTTAAATGAAAACATTGTGTTTTTCAAATAAGTATGATTTACAAATATTTATACATAAATAAAACTCTAAAATACTTAGCTTTACTACGAAGTATGATACTATGAAAATCGTTTGAAGATTTAATTTTTTATATATTATTGCATAGATGGTGTTATTAAATTAAAAGTCTCACCAAATATTAAATAGATTATTAAATTATACGAACCTAAGTAAATAGATTTATTAAATTATACGAAGGTCATGTATTTTTTGTATGTTTGTTTCGTTACAAATTCATTGTAATTTTATTTCATGTCAAGGTATTACCTAATTTTAGAGAAGATTAAATTAAGAAAAAGTTTTAACCGACCTTAAAACAATAAACAAAAAAAAAATTTACACTTATATTTGTGTATTATCACGTTCTCTTTTGAACTAGTCCTACCTATATAATTTTTTTTATATAAATTAAAATACTAACAATCAGTTGTAGAAAACTGCTCTGTACTCTCATTATTCTAATCTATTTACATCCTTGTAGAATAACGAAGCTCGACGTTGCTTAAGTTCATTTTGTTACCGTCGTTCTTAGCGTAATGCGTTTTAACCCTTCGAGAACGTGGACTACATTCAACCCCACCTCACCGCTGGGTGGGCCCTTAATACCCTCTTCTTCTTTCTCTCGTAATCACCGTTCAATCTGCGCATTTCAAATTTCAAAAATAAACCTTAACGGCATATATTTAATATCAATTTGAATCGTCTAATAGATAGGAAGCAAATTCTTTGGAGATGACCGCGGTTGTGCATGCAGCGAGCGATTTTCGCTTTATATCGATCGCGATAAGATTGAATTTAGTCATTGGACAGATTTGTTGAATTCTCTTGTGCAGAATGGAGGTGCAATAATTTAAGCAAAGGGTGGCGAGGGGTGTTCTTTTTGGAGTTTGTGCGAGTGAGACGTGCGTAGGCCGTGAGGGTGCGGGTTAAACGCGTTACAGGGCCGGATTCGAACGCATCTATTTTTTTATTATATTTTTTACGTTAGAGGCATGGAGTTTACTTCATGGACTGTGATATAACCTAGCCATATATCATGTGAAAAAAATGCGCTGTCGCCCTATTTCTGAATTTGGATATTCGAAAATTCACAGACTGAAACCGGCTAATCTTTCATTTGTCCATTTAATATCCAGATTTCTAAAAGAAGTCCAACATATTTAGTCAAAAATTATAAGTCGACTAGAAAACTGCTGGACCCGTTAGGGATCGAACTCATGCCCGTTGATTATTAGCCTTATATTGTAACCGTTACACCAACGAGCAGGTCGCAGTATATTTTTAAATAAGTAGGTAAATAAAATACGCCTGGTGCGATATGTTGATACTGTTAGAATAACGATGTTAGATAAAGATAAAAGTTGTAATAATATTTCTATAATAGTAAGAACAATATTAAAAGCGTAGGCGATTATTTATTGCGTCAAGCGAAATGTGTGGTATCTATCACCTTCTTCTTCCAAAGGCTGAATTTGACAGGTTTCAACAGAATTCGATGGATTCTGAAAAAAGAAAGGATAGAATTTAGTCTATACTTAAAATATAAGCAAAACATCAGTAAATAAATAATATGTCAATAAAGTAGTATTATTACTACCGTTAAAAGCGTTTTAAATAAAACTTATTCAAAAATTATAAAAAAATATATATTCATAAGTATTTAGAAAAAGGTTTGTCGAAGTTAAAACAATTTAGTATTGTACCAGAAAAAGTAATTAGTATTGTATTTATTTACTTAAATACATCAGTAAATATATACCTTGGATATAAATAGCTAAGTGTGTGTAGGTACTTAAGGTATCATCAATTTTTAAAATGAAGTGTGGGCACTAGTACAGACAACTATTGATTCATTATCTACGACATTTCTTTTTTCAAGTTGTAAGCAAAATGTGTTCTTTTTCAAATTTGAATATTATTCTAATAATTGGTAATTATTAAAAAAAAAAGATATTCTACGCACAAAAATAAAAACGTCCGAATCCGTCCCTGCCGCCCATCAACAGTAGAATAGGCCGACTCTGCGAACGCTAAAAACATTCCCCTCAACTCTCACTCCGATTTTTAAGCCTACTCCCTCCTCCCTCTAACTCCCGGGTTAGCCAGAGGTACATTTATGCGCAATAAATTTTGACCGCCAACATCAGTACAAAATGGTTACACCACACGCACCAGGTACAAGCGAAACCAAGCTCTATTTTTAGCAGACTAAGACTAATATTCCTCTATCAAAAACGGGTGGTATGTAAAAGAAATGGTTTCGCGATTTCCACTCGGCAAAAATTGCCTTTGTCCCGAATGGAATACGGGTCGTTATCGCGTATTTTCGATTATCGCATAAAAGGCGGCAGTTGCGGACAGACAGAAGTAAATGGGGTTATTGTCTATTTCTCATTTGTCTTGATAGTGTGGTTGAAGACTCGAGAATTGTTTGCCTTTGATCTTCTGCGAGAGGCTGCGGTCGGCGGAGTCATTATCCTGGTACTGGCAGACTTAAATGGAGTTATAATATAAGGATGAATTATTACGCAAAATGTGCATGCAGCCTTTATAAATTTTTTAAGGTAAATTATGATGAAGAAGTCGAAAAAGGTTGCCTAAAGTTTTTATAAAGACGTCAATGACAGAAAGACTTAGAATTAAGAACATAAGTATTGTCTGTAGTTTACGCATGTAGTATAAATTAAAAGAAAACACTTTAACGGTTTAAAACGCGTAATCCCTAAATTATTCACTAGCTGTGCCAGCAACTTCGTCCTCGAGAATCGTTATTTTGGGCATCTAAGTTAGGTTTTGCAAAACCCGTCACCTTTATAAGCTTAGGCTGTTAGCCACGACGTTGTTCGCGTCCCTTCTCGTCGGTCTTGCAAGTTAATCTTAAAAGATAGCGTCACGGACTTTTTTAGATCATTTAAAGAGAAATCATTCATACACATTTTTTAGGTATCTTGATTTGTTTTTGCAGCGTACGCATCTGAAACCCACATAGATGAAAAATTTCCCCCGTTTTGTTCACATTTCCCCCTGAACCTTTGTTCTTATTAGTCACAGCGTTGTTTTATTGATTTTTAGAGCCTATATATTATTTGATGTTTAATAAAAACATTCCATATTTTTGTTCAATCTCACGAACCCGTTGTTTCTGAGATTAGCGCGGCCAAACAAACAAGCAAAAAAATCTTCAGCTTCATATATTAATATAGATTTTAAATGTTGTAAACAACGAAATATGTTTATGTGAACGTGTAATTTGAACCTTGACCCATCAGCGCGATACCACCGCTGGACAGTCTGTATCTTTTTTATTTGATCGGTAATTTGATTCTATCGAGTGGTGCTTCAACGTCGAGTTTAGGTACCCCTCAGTATTTATTTATTCAATTCGATTCGAACAAGTTTACACTTTTTACTGAAGTGACTGTCCAACAAACAGCGGTGTGCTTTGACAGCCTATACCTATTAGGTATTTTAGGTTGGAGTAGAGTTAACTGCTATGTAACATTATATGAAGTAAAAACACCTTTTTTTCAAAACAAAATTTCAAGCATTTTTAATTTTGCCTATTCATTTTAAAAAATAAAGCAAAGAGAACAGAAATTATCTTTTCAATTCTAATATATCTGTCGTGTTTTAAAGGTGAATTTTTAATTTTTTTATTTAACCAAAAATTATACGCGAAACTTAATTAATCTATCATATAAACAGTGTATAATTTGATTTAAGTGTATTTAAGGTAAAAGAGATAAATCAATTTTTTTCACACCCAATTTGGGGATTTGGCTAGATACTTTGTTCGTTCTGTGTTACTGGGACGTTTCATTTTAAAGGGAAGTGGTGATTCTGACTTTCTCGCCTTGAAACTCTTTTGTTTTACCAAAATTCGAACTCCAGACTGCTTTACTATTTGAGCCATAACGACGGTCATGTTCGGTTTTATACAATATTTCTATGGTAATATTGTCGGTAGATGTCAGGCAAACAAAAGTGTGGACACAGTCGATAAAAAACAAAGACTCATCAGCATGGGAACAGGGAAGTGAGAAGCTCATCAAGATAAATAGAAACGTCATGATGATGGATTACAGCTCCAGGCGGGCAGCTACCAATTTAATTTAACCGGATTATACCCCTTGATAACTCGTATGGTGCCCGGCTAGTGCTTAAAATCTCCAGTTATATGAATGTTTGTAAACGTACTTGTCTATACTAATAAATGGTTGACAGTCTGTTTGGCTGTCTCTGAAACTACTCTAGGCCAAAATAATTCAATTATTTAGTAATTTTTCAGAAGCAAGTCAGTTGACATTAAAGCATAATATTACTAAGAACATTGGTGGTAGTATAATACCAAAAAATAGAGAAAATTGTTCCAGTTTAGAGATTCTATTGTGTGTATTCTTTAATCGTTTTTAAATAACGTGCAATGTGCCTTGCTACGTTGCTTCGTATTTATTTATTCTTTAATCACAATATTGATTAAACATCGTTTATGTAACAGAATGAATTTTCAATAAAAATTAGTAAGAAGGCATTGAATTTCCTTACCTTTTAATATATAACAATAATCATAAAAATATAGTTTTATTGCATTATATCATTGGTCTTAATTTAAAAAATGTGGTATATTAACCTTCGGTATTTTATAATCTATCAACGCATTCGCTTGTATTCTTTACTTAACAAAATGTTCTTCTATGTAAAATCTACAAATAGAGAGCGAAGCATCCGTTCAATATAGCCGCATTAAACAATTTAGCGAACTACGAAAATCGGGGAAAAAAGTAATGACTGCGCAAAAAACAAAATGGAAGGCCGGCTTAGGTATTTGGGTGTTTCAAATACGCATGTGCGTTTGCCGCCCGCGCCCCATCGGGGAGAGTGGGGTCGCGCGGCATAGACGCTATATACTTTCTTGACTTTCCCTTTGATATATAAATATTACGGTTTGTAGCCAACTTTATCATGGTTACACAGCAGGGGTGGGTTTTGTTTGAGGAATTAATTAGGGGTGCTTTAATTTCCGTGCCGCTTATTCTACGTATTAGGCGTTCGTTATAAAAACATAGGATTTCACTTTTTGTTTAGGGTTAGCTTCGAAACGAATTCTTAATGAGACCGGAGCGCGGCCGGAATGGGATATGCTTTCTTTGTCGGCTTGATTAAAATTTCGGCCCTTCAAGCTTTGCGGAATTAAAAATGTATCAAATTTGAATCTTTACTACTGAATATAAAAAGCTGAAGAGTGTTTGTTTGTTGGCAATAAGAAAGTTAGAGTATTTACCGAGAAAGGTTTTAAAACACCCCGCTGTGACTCAAATACGGGAAAAGCGGGAAAAGTAGAAAAACGGGGAAAATTATTCATCTCTGTAGATTTCCGATGCGTACGCTGCGAAAACGATTAAAGATAATTAAAAAATATGTTTAAAAGAATGATTTCTCGTTAAATGATCTAAAAAGTCCGTGATACTATATCTTTTAAGATTAACTAGAATGACGAGACGAGAGTCCTACGTTTTGGGTAATAGCCTCAATTTATGAAGATGACTGCATTGGTTTAGGTTGATGTCCAAAATTACTATTCTACGCGGACAAAGTCGGCGACACAGCAAGTGTAATGATATAAATTAAAAAAAAAACATTTAAAATCCATCGCTTTGATTACTGTTCTTAACGATGCGTTTTGGATTATTATGAGTCCAAACACAGACAACAAATAGGTACTGGTCCACTCATACAAAATTGACGCTTATCACCGAGAAAGTCTGCAGCGTACAATGAAATAAAAAACAAAGAATACTCTATCAAAATATGCCGTGAAGCTCTAAAGCCCAATTATTCACTTTGACGTTGGTCGTAGATAATCATCTGTCATACGAAGCTGGCCAGATTACGCGTCCAATTTACCCTGGCCTCCCTGATCTCTTTTCCCTTCGTTTTTCGGTTGGTTTCCCGCGTACGACGAGAGGTTGATGGCTCAAGGTAGGCTGGCTTATCGGGTGGAGGACTACGAAATATTTGAGCGGGGTACTGTTTGTTCTGCCGGTGCGTAACGTAAGATTCTTTGAGTGACGTTTTTGGAAGCCGGGGCTAAGGCCTGACACACGTGGACAGATAAATTGTGTAGGTACCTTATTTTATTCTATTAATTTAATATGAATTAGAAATCTTTTTAGATTAAAATAATTACCACACAGGCAAGACTTGAACCATTATCCACAGCGTTACGTCCGCCGTTCCGTTGTGTTGCTGTAACCTTTATTTAAAAAAAATAGAATCATTAACTCGCTCATGCATATATAAATATCGACTATTTGAAATCCATAATACTTTTTTATGAATATTTTTAAATGCCTCGCTACTAAGTTTTGTTTAAGTTTACGCGAGTAGTACCTACACATTTAAATGACACTCTTTTAACGGAATAAAACTCAGCATCTGAAATGCCGGGCCGTAGTTAAAATTAATTAAAATAGTGGTGTTGAATGTAATATATAAATTTTATATTCCGTTTTTATAACGTTAAATGTTTTATTTATATACTATTGCCTAATAAGGACTCCTTTAATTCGTGTGTTTACAACTAACCTACAAAATTAGGTAGTCTTGTTAAGCATAGTTGAACTGAATTACTTACGGGCCTACAAAATGTCATGGCTTCTCGACACTGAAGGACAAAAATGATTACCATAGTAAGGTCTAGGAATACCATAGTAATATCTAGGTAGCTCAATTTCATTTATTGTTTGTATTTGATTAGCCACAATGGAAATATCCTCAAGTAAACTGGTTGATACAATCGCCCGCCTTCGGTCAACAAAAGTAAAGGCTCGTATATAATGCGAATAATATACACGGAGTGGATAAATTACAGAAAAATGTTTCATCATTCTGTGCCTGTTTAGATCGGTTTTTTTTCTTTACATAATCTACGCGATAATTATTTTGTCTTCCCGGAAGTCGAACCAGGTCCTCTTTCTACCGATCGTACTGGTCTTTACGAGTTACTTTAGAACTCCATGCTTGTCTTGCCTCCTCGACGATAAATACCCTATGTCCAGCAGTGTGCAATGTACTGAAACTGAACTGAACAAAACTGCTCTTAATGAAAAGCTAAGCAATTAGCACCGAGCCTAAAAGGCAGCTGAAATTAAAGAGACTACATACTTTCGTCATTTAATATTGTCTGTATTTTAGGTAACTTTGTTTGCATTTTCCAGCCCGTACTGGTTAATTAAATACTGTCTATATATTACGCGAGTTGTACACATTTTAATAAACACTTTAACGGTTTAAAACGCGAAATTTATTACTTATTCAAAATTATTTCTTCGTTGGGTTCCCTGAGCTGCAAAGCATTCGAAACGTTGGACTGGTTTTAAAAATATTTTTTAAACAAGTTTAACTTAATACTGTCTATAGTTTACGCGAGTAGTACACATTTAAGTAGTAGTTAGTCTAACTAATATATCGCGTTTTAAACCGTTAAAGTTTTTTATTCAAATGTGTACTACTCGCGTAATATATATACAGTATTTAAGGCCTTTTCTTTAATAAAATTTAGTATTAAGTTTATTACGATAATATTTATTTATTATTATTTATTTATTGCTTTATTATTATATATATATGAACTATTTTAGTAATAAACACATGTGTACACGCAGCCTTATGTTTATCAATTGTACTTATTACGCGTCCGCCTTAAATCAATAAGGGCACAACAGAAGGCTTTTGTTAATATCGGATATCCAGGGAGTATTATCAACGATTCCCTCTCACCCTTGTTCTGTTTAATGAGCCCCTTTGATTACTGTGAAAGAATCCTGGTAACATACATATTATATCGCTTTAATATATTTATAATATTTTAGTTCATTGGAAATTATTATATACAATTTACAAAGATTTAAAATAAAAATCATAAAACACCTAACGTGATAGAAATATTACAGGAAAACAGATATGAATGAGTAATAAACTCATAATAAAGTAATAATTTATTCGTGTAGATATCTAGACGAATAAATTATTACAGAACAGTACAGTATAAATAAAGTACAGTTATAAATGTTAATACACAAAATTAAATCTCTAAATCTACATTTACTAAGATAATAAGTACTATGCTAGTATACATTTAATCAAGGATTTTTTATAAGTAAGACAGGAATTTGTTGTGTGCCATCTCAGAAAAATGAAAGAAAAATCGCAACTTGCATACGTTCCGAAATTTTAGCTTCGCTTACCTATATTCTTGCGGCCCAATTATGGGAACTACATAGATTAAGCCTTGTTGTCTAGCAGAATACAATTCTGTAATAAACTCAATCAGTGGCACAGACACAGAAATATGTCCGCCTGATAAAGGGAAATCTAGCCTCTTAGCAAACATATTGTAAGAGAAAATATTCAAAATGCGCAAATACAAACAATTTGAAAAAAATATAAAATTTTACGACGAAAATCATTACACATCAAAGCCATTATGTTCAAAAGGGATTATGTAAAAGCATTTGTATGGAAAGTGTAAATAAAAAACATATTTTCGGACCTTTATTTAATCCGGAAAAGTTAGAATAAAATTTTAGCACGTTCCGTGGAAAGTGGGACCTTCCAAACGGCCCTAGCGCCGGAAAAGGGGAATATTTCTTTTTGATTACAACAATATAAACTGTGCCTCGGTGGATGGTCCAAGTGAAATTCATTATTGTCCTCCTGAGAATTATTTCGTTTCAAATACTTAATCAAACTTATAACAATTTATTAATTCATGATTAAAATTTAAAACTAATTCCTCGTTATTATTTCTGAAAATGTTATTTAAACTCCAATTAACGCAAATGTTAATTTCAAAGTTATAGCTAAACACTGTTCGTAAGTAATTATGACTGAACAAATATAACTAGTGTTCATTTTATTTCCGTAATATTATTATTGACATATAAAACAGTTCGACTTTCTCTGTAGCTTATTATAAATTACAAACCGCTATCTAACTAACTTTTGTAAAATGTACGCGTAAGATAAAGATAAACTGACAAATATAGGGCCATATATAAATGTATAACTTATATAGTATGTGTTATCTTTTAATATGTGGTAAAGACTAAAGCCGACAAGACTCTAATAACAGGCTATACTTAAATACAACACTATTAACGGTTTAATATGCAAAATATAGTAATTATTTATAATTATTTTAACTATGGCACGATGTTATGGATGCTTTGCAACAGGTGGTCACGGGGAGATATTTCGCGTTTCAAACAGTTAAAAATGGTTCATTACTACGGAGAGTATTAAAAGAAAACAGTTAAAATTGGGGGTTTGAATAAAACACACCGGGTTTCTTAGTGAGAAGTTACTTCACTGATGATTCGCCAACGCTTCTAACTTGGACCAAGCACCATAACCCTTTTTCCGAGTATGGCAAATTAAGCAGGGACGCCCTTTGCGGCTTCAGGCAAAATTCAATTACAAACTTTGGGAGCATCCCAAGAGCACGCCTAAAGGGTGGGACGGTTTTTGCCTCTAAATTTTTATGTAGCCCTTTACAAGGCCGTAAATGGGGTGTTTTATGAATATTCCATTTATTTCTATCCTCCAGGGTTGTGATGTAACTCCCCTTATGTACCAAGCCTCTTTAGTCATATACCAAGGAGGCTTGCGCTTAAATATAATGAACATAAATACAACTATTTTAGCTAGCAAGTTCTTGTAACTAAAAGTTGGCGAATCTGTCTCACTATGATAGAGGAAGACAGACGAGGATTTTCCCCCCCAGGGGGGGGGCCCCCCCCCCCCAAAAGCCCCCCCCCCCCTTGGCTCCCCCCTTTTTTTGGCTTTTGGTTTTCGGAAATTCCAAAACCCGTTGAATATTAGCCATCAGTTGCAACAATTAGACCAACGAGACAGTATGTTTTATATGCAACTCTAGTGACATATAGTTACAACATATTACGTAGGCGAATTTTTAGCACTTTAAAAAATTATATTAAAATTGCCATCCTTTAGAGCATCCTTAAGTACTAACTTCAACTGTAGTACTAGTATATGCTAAAAACAATTCAATGACATACTTTTAACAGTTTAAAACGCGTAATAGTTAGTTTATGTCAAACGATTTTTTTTGCTGGTTTGCATTAGCCGTGGTCCCCCCGTGGATGAGACAAAAAAAAGGTTTATAACTGTCTGTATATAGAAAAAAACGATTTTTAAACCGTTAGACGTGTTTTATTAAAAAAAACTAGCCATTACTAAGCGCAGTTTATGTAAATGTGTACTGTAGATACTACGCGCGCAAACTATATGCGATCTTTAATTATTTTTTGTGTATTTATTTTTCACGGCGATATACATTTGAACGACTTGAAGAAAAATAGCGGCCATTCCGCGTGTTTTATCACGCAGCAACCACAATAGTCGCATTTGTATGTTATGTGGATACAAAAAGAGAACACATTAAAATTCAGGCGGCGCTCCTGTGTATAATATAAAGTCATTATGCAAATGCGCCGGCTTTTTGCGTCGAGTTTAGGTGATTTGCGGAAAGGCGGAGTTTTATAATTAGCTCGCTGTGTGTACTATATGCTGTGGGTATACCGAATGAATTGGGAATTGGGGGGGGGGGGGTGTGTATGTATATGTTGCGTGTGTTGTCTCCTGTAAAGTGTCGTTAGTGTTATTTATGATAGCTATCGAGTAAACAAAATACTTATGCGATAAGCTTTCCTCTGTGGCTGGAGTTTCGACGAAGTGGGTACAGAAGTCTGATCAATGGGTGTATAAAAATGATCAATTAAAACGGACGCAGTAATGCACTTTGCCTGTAAAGCATCTTATATTCGAGTTATACGGCTTTTTTTATTCAATTAAAATTTAAAGTAGCTTTATATGATTCGGTATCTAACTACACATAAATAAAAAATTTAAAAGTTTCAAATACCATAATCCTGTTGCGATAGTCGGAAAAAGATTGTACTTACTGGTAGTATAATATATTACGTTTTTAACCGTTTAAAATGTTTTATTCCATATTACATCTGTAAACAGCCCTTAAATATATTTGTTACCTCGTTTAAAATTTATTTAATCAAATGCCCTCCTGCTAATAGCACAAATATCAGAAGATACAGAGCTTAAAGTTAGTTCTTTAAATTCACTAGAAATGCCATATGCTCAGTCGTGCTTAGTGAGCTAGCTAAGGTAATTCCCACGACCCTCGAGCCAATAAGAAATAAAGGATTGTCTCGCAAAAAAGCACTTTTAATTTTCCCCCTTACTAGTGCATAGTCAAGTGAAACCGCAGATAGATTGCGCTCTTGTTCCAACTTTGGGACGATATTGTCTGGAATTTTCGATAATTGAATTGAAATAATGAGGAAATTAAATCTATAAGTATTTATTTATTCTTTTATTGCTAATGGAAGTATTTTAGACTCCAAGCTACAGCGTACTGGGGCCACACTTTAACGTACGAATTTTAACACTGCAACTATGTTTGCGGATTAACTAGACTACGACACAAGGCGGTGTGGGTAGTGGAGTTGTGTCCTGTATCTTGTCTGTTCTATTTTCAAAATTGTATTTTTATATTAATTTGAAAGAGCGCACAATCCTTATTTCAAATTACGAATACCACCAACTAACCCAGGTCGACAGCATTCTCTTTGAGGGATAATCCTCAAATAATATAAAATTAAAATAAAACACCTTTAACAGTTTAAAAAAGCGGCATATAAAAGCCAACAAAAGCAGGTTTATTAAAAAACTTTATTGTTTTTTACATGTTATTGCACATGAAGGCACTATATAATTTTAAAAATATAAAATGCATCGAAAATAAATTGCGCGAGAGGTGCATGTATCAGAATAAGTGCCTGAAAAAATTCGACGATGAGGTGTGGGACTCGGTGTATCGGTAACTCGGTATCAATTGGTAGAGCAACACCACGGATCGCTGGCGATGCCGGTTCAAGTCCTGCCCGAGTCGAAAATTTTTTCAATTAGTTTCGATTTTTAAACGCAATACCATCAACTACCAGGATAGGGTTCTTAACTAAAGGTATCCATATCGTACCTCCAGCCATACCATAACTAAACAAGATGTGCTTCAACTTATTTTGCCTTTAAACATTTTCCGCGTCCGACTGTATCTACCCTAACGTTTAAGCGCGGGGTGTGTACCTACACCAAACCATCTCTGTAGGTATATCCAATTTCGGATAAGGGTAAATCCCTACGATTTACGTCACGTCGTTAGTCATTACGCATTCCCGCGAAGGCTTTGTAGGTGAAATTAAGGCCCTTGCGGGGCGCGTGGGGTCCGCTAATAAATGACCCCCGCCCAGCCCAAGGGGCGAAGTTGCCAACTTTTTGTGACAAATTGCTTTGAGAGCCTAATTTGTGATATATTATAAGGGAGGCTTTTTACGACTCGCGCTGACAACGTATATAAATATGTCTATGAAGACTAAGTGTGTGTGACATACCGTTTCCACCATGTGTTTCAGGCAAGAAGTTGATCAGACATTTATGCTTTGCCTGACCGAAACAATTTATTGTTTCCCCGAGATTCGAAATTAGGACCTTTCTGTTTTACGTAGTTCTCTAACACAAAACCCATATGCATAGTATAAATAAAATACATAGCTATATATATATAGCTAAAATTTAATGGGCGAGATATATTTATTAATTGTAATATTAATAATATTACTTAAAACAATTGTTGTTCCGAGAAACCTACTTTGCATAATGTTATTCCAAAAAAAGGTAAAGATACTGACATATATTTGTAATATTAAAATTCAAACCTGCGATTATTGTCATAAAATGTTTCGTTGGAATATCTGTTACGTCTTGATTAGAATAGAGCAATACTCTACTCTTGGTTACGACTTTTGCTAATTACTAGGTCTTAAATAATCAATGAAATAACTGTTTTAAAATATTATCTTTTCATGTCACATTTTAGGATGACAATATTGTACACATCGTTTCTCGATCATTTTTATTTTACTAAATTATATCTAGACTTATTTAAAGATTATTCTGTAATGCTTTTATTTGTGACGTTTAATCGTATTTAATCCCTATATACTTAATATATTTTATGTACTAAGTAAACAGGTAGAAATACCTTGCATAGCAATTCCGTACACAAACAAAAGCGAATCGAAAAATCTTGTAAAAACATGGCGCGCATCGTTCCACTCCTAAACAAACAAAAACGTACATTGGCTTCTATGTTTGTCCCCCATTTAATTAATTTTCTCATTTCCCATTAACGTGCAAATGTTTGTACAGATTTTGTTAAAATCAATAATCTTGCCTGTACATATGTATCTAAATTAATTTGTATGTAAAACCGTAAAAGGATATAAAATAATAATGTTTTCACAAGTTGAAACGGATTTAAAAAAATACGATATGGACCAGACTATGCACGGAACGCTGTGTATGCCAGTTCGATTACCGTTCGTATCGTTTGTGTTTTTATATAAGTAGATTTTTGTAAATCAGTTCTTAACGGTGAAATAAATACTCACATACATGAAATAAATACAAAAATTCTCATATTTTCCATTTTGTTTAATGAATAATATTAATATACAATATTCTTTTTAGTATATAATATACAAAATAAGTGTAAATAAAAATACCCCGAAATACCCATTATTTTCCGAATGTCCAAATCCTAAGCAGATCCACAAGTTGGACAACTACATTTTTCATATTACATGGTTGCTCTAACCAGTAAAGGCATGGTAGCTCAATTAATTAGAAGAGCAGCGAAGAACGCTGTGTGGTATCTACAGTGTGCCAGGTTCAAGTCTCGCCCGTGTCGATTATTTTCAATCTAAATAATTTTTAATTTAGGTCAACAAGTGTTAGAGAACTTTTTTTTATTACCTTTATTATAATATATCGTCTGTAATGAAAAGTTTTGTAAGTATACCTTCCTTCTACAAAATTATAAGTTGTTAGGTAGGTTTTCTGTCGATTTCAGAGCTAGTTTTCAAGCTCAAATGGAACTTTAAAAACGATGACGAAGGGTGAAACACAATTATTAAGTATTATGTTTTGCAATTTCGCGATATAAAGAAGACCGTTGCGTTAACACGAAACATTAAACAATGCGAGAACCGTTAATCTTCGCCGTTCATTTATTTGGGCCTCAAAATAATCCTTTGTTTAGCGCAAGCGGAACGAACAGACATTCCAATTACAAAAGGTGCCCGAAACCCTCGGATTTACGAAAAAAAAGTTATTTAAATAAAACGCGGCGCTAGCGCCAGCGCGGTGTCGCATAAATTGCCTTCATTAATTTCCGGCCCCCACGAAATATTGTCTTGAAAGGATAATCAAATACAAAAACAGGGAAATGGCGGTGCGTCATTTCCATACATTTTCCTCCCCCCGGACCGCGCTTTCGTCCCGTTTCGTCCCCTTTTCCGGCCTCTCCGACCCCTATATGAGTTCTCCAATTACAATTCAACGAGCGAGCTTAAGGTTGCATTAGAGAGAACGGTTATTTCTGCTATTATCTATGTATTTTATATACACTGTGTTCTGTATTGGCTATTGTTTTTAATCCTCTAGATTCTAGAACTTTATTCTATTATGATAATACCCACTTAAAGATGCAGCAGTTTTTTTTTATTTAATTTCTCTATTAATGTTAATGTAAGTGATTCCTAAACAAAATAAATTAAGCCTTTTACTGTCGCTTTCCTAATATTTAAAAGGAGGTTTAAGGTATTTATTTCAGATGTAAGTTAACGATCATGAATTACGGATAAAGTCATTTTTTCTTTGTTTAGGAATGAATGAAATAAATACTTTTTAATTATATAAAAATTTTTATATTTGCTGAATCCTTTGATTCACCTCTTTTAATATAGATGCCTATTTTACGATAGTCAATTGTAAAGTATCATTTTGTTTTCTAATAATTTTGTGTTTTCTTCGCAATGTATGCTATCTGTATATAGTGGACCGTAGAATCGCACTGGGTAACTCAATTTATGACATATATAGTGTTAGGTTTTGTCTGCAAAAATCTGGATTTCGCCTGTGTTTACAATTCAGTCTATCTATGGATGTATATGAATGGGCTTCGATGATCCAAAACAAAATATTCGGCTAAGTATGTACCTCTCATCAAGCGGAAACTTTGTCTGTCCGTTGCCATGAAAAGAATAGAGATAAACTTAACATATATTTATAATAGTGTAGCTAATTACATAATTGTTAAAAGTATGTCTTGTGCTTACCTAAAGACATCAACGCGTTGTTTCCTTAAGTAGATTTATATATTCAATTTTCATAATCTAAGCTACAGCATTATAAAATGTTTGTATAAGCTAATTTAGCTTGAGAGCTTAAAAAAGCATGCTAAAAAGCAAGAGATCATTATCAACGAGGACGGGTAATTACAGCGAGGCGTCAAAATCTACGATCCAAATCCCTCTACTTACAATTTTGCTCCAACCCTTATTATATCTGTATACAAATCGTTATCGCTACTCCCACTGCTTACGACTCTCACCCTTTCCACCAAGGCATTAAAGAACACTATCGCATGTGCGCGATTAAACATACAAGCATGTGCTTTAAAGGATTTTGAATTTTATCGCACATAGAATACGGGTCAGTTTAAAGTGTGGCAGTAAAAATGAACTTTTGAGAAAACACACGTTATGTAATAAAAACATTTATTTTGTCCGTTTGCGAGTAAATGAGTCTTTCCCCTTATATACGATGATTTAGTGCGCAGTAGATTGCTGATAACTCCTTCATATTCGCTCGACGGTGCATTATCTTAGTGAATATATGAAACATATTTGCGTTTTAATGAGTTTTTTGCGGCCGCTTCCCGTTCTGTCTTACGCTTTGAAATGCAGTATCTTTCCGTGTGATATTCAAAAAAGTCATATTCATTTTTGTAGGTTTTGTTTGTACTTATCAACTGCTATGGTTTGTGATGGTTTTGTTTTACTTTTGTGTAGGTATTCTGCAAGATACTATTATATTGCGTTTTTTTTCAAATTATATCGAGAAATTAAGTATCTCTTTGTGTATTGTGGTACACCTGACAAATGTCACATTGCTATAGAAACCAGTAAATAGAAAGTATTTTATATTGGAAATTGAAAATGATAGAAATAAAATAAAACCTTAGCCACTTTAATCGTTAAGAAAATTTAAGTCTTAAAAGGCTAAGTTACAAAGTCATTTATTTATTAGAATTTGCATGACACTAAGTTATTTCTAAAACTTGTGCGTAAGTGTTTTTAAGTTAAGTAACTATGATAACACAAATATATATTATAGGATAACGAATCTTCTTCAAAATAAGATTTGAATAAGTAATAAACGATGTAAAGAAATGTATATAATAAAAAAAGAAAATTAAAATCTAAAAGTGTATAAAATGGTAAGTAAGAGAAATCTAATTCCAACAAGACAACTGAATAAAAAGTTGTCTTTTTTAATGTGTGTTGCCTGAACCTAAATACATATATCGATTACATTATCATTGTAACATTTTGTATTAATCGCGTTTTGAGCCGTTAACGTGTTTTATTTACTACTCGCGTAAACTACAAAGTGTATGAAAATATTTAAATTCATTTATACTACGATCTCATGTTTCAGATGATTAGCAGCATCTCCGGTCCTGCATGGAAAACAGTTAGAAAATATATTTCGCGTTTTAAACCGTTAAGATTGATTTGGTGTTGAATACTACACGACGTACTAAGCCGATGTTTCTAAATATGTACCGTTTCAACGATAAAATCTACCGAACTTACTCATATCAATTCAACCCTTTAACTTGTAAATATGTACAAAAAGCAATTGCTGTCTTCACAAACGAGTTTCTGCAGCTCAAAGTTTGCATTCCTACTACCTGTGGCGTTGCAAAACCCAACCCTTTCGATGGGGTGAATTCAAGATTGGCAATTGTTATTTTAAAATATGCAATGTTATTCGCACGAAACCCGTCTTTGCTGCATGTCTGCATTTGTACGTGCTGGATGCTGCAAAATTGTCAACCGAATTTGATAAACGAGTTCCTTCTTTGTACCTAACAAGTATCTTTACAATAACCATATATATATAATGAACTACATATAAGCACGACGGCTTCATGTAATTTGGAAAATTAAGTTTGTAAAGATAATTATGGTTTTGAAAGATAAGAGTTATAAGAAAGATAATAACAATTTAGTCGTTATTTATGAAAGCTGTATTTTATTTAAGAATGATAACTACAGGTCCATTGTGTAATGTTAGTATCAATGTTCTTAAAAATATAGAATACATTTTTATGTGATAATACATTTTAGATGTTTAAAACTTGCCTATAAGAAAGGTGATATTTTTTTCATGATAGTGGAGGAAAGACAAATATGGCGTCCACTTCATAGAAGGTGAGAAATCCCATGCCATATAACAACAAAACAAGGTGCGCTATCGAGCTATTTGGGCTTTGGATATTTGGAAATCCATAGCCTGAAACCGAAAATTATTGAAATCTACGGTATTTAAATTTTAGGAATTGCATGTGAAATATAACAGCAAGGAACGGTGACGATGCCGGTTCAAGTCCTGCCCGAGTCGAAAATTTTTCAATTTATTTTCGATTTTTAATTAGTGCAATAACATGTAAGAAATAATAAAGTTGAAAATTTGAAAATGTTAGATGTCCCAGTGATAATCGAACCTTCGACCCCCGTTGATTTTTAGCCATACAATTACTTACTAAATAGGTCCTAAAATATGCTAACTTTTAAATAAAACACTTTAACGGTTTAAAACGCGATATATTAGTTGAACTTATTTGAAAATTTTTTTATTTTCGGCCCGACTTTGGATGCTTTGCAGACGTGTAGGAGAGACTGTCAAATAAGTTTAACTAATATATGTTTCAAACCGTTAAAGTGTTTTATTTAAATGTTACTATTAAACTATAAATAATAAGCGTTACTATTAGGGGCGTTTTCACTGTGTAAATTGAAAGCCAAATTAAATGAAAATCTTTTAACTGTTAAACGCAACGATATAAATACATTATTGTTTAAATATTTTCGCAATCGCACTAGGTAAGAACAGCCAGGGTTGAATTAGGTACGAACTTAGATGATTAAACATTGATCGAACAATATAACAGACATACAAATGTATGTGAACCATATTCTATGTGAGAATTAGATTAATCAACTGGACAATGTTCATTCTCTTCAAAAACGGTATACAAGAAAGAACTTAAATAATCTTATTATTCCGATTCCTTTATCACGAGCTTATTTCTGCAAACGAAACTGCAGCGAACTTTGCAACTTATAATGGGCAACGGCCTGTCTTTTAAACGGAATAATATTTGCCATTTGGAACTGGTTTGTGGCCCTTTGGTGGGGACTATTTAAATACCTGCAAATTTTTAATTTTTCACCATTCGATCGTGTGATTGCGAATCAATTTGAATCTCCCTGTGATGTATTAGTGTTTGTGCTTTCATTGAAAATGGTGAGTAATTCAGTAATTTAGAATAAACGTTAATCATAACTCATAAGTAGGTGCAGACCCCGCAAAAACAATAAAAAAATATAATTTAGTATTTCTGTGTAAAATTAAATATCCTTTGAAAATACACGAAATAGTAAGTAGACTTATCTATTTTATTATTTAAAGTGTTATATTGAAAAGAAAATTTAAATTTACTTATATTAATAAGGATTTAAAATAATTGCATTTAACTGTTACGTTCGGTGAATTTTGAAAAGTTGCTGAAAATATTTAAGTTCCAATTTTTATATTCACCTTGATACCTATTTCAGACTTTATTTACGAAAATACATAAGGTAGCTTTGTTTATTTAAAGAATTACAACATTTTTACAAACACTGCATTACCGTAGGTATTTCCCGCGTATTGTATCCACTTTAAATAAACTAGCGACATTCTTTGTCATTTAATTTCCCTTTAAAACTATTAGTACATTAAATAAATATATTTTTTACATAAACTGAATCTACTACGTGCCCATGCCAAATATATATCCACTTATTTGATACGAACATAATTCTTAAGAAAAATTCTAGCACGTGTAAAAAATACATCCTTACTTTAAATAGCTTAGAATTTGTAAAATTCGTAGTTTCTTTGCGCTGTCAACGTTTTTTTTAAATATTTAATGGCCTGGTAACGAGACTTTTAAGCCAAGTCTTATTTTTGTCAATAAATGAAGAGTTGTCATAAGCATTATCAAACTTTTTATTACGTATTTTAACCAATAGAAATCTATGAAAAACAGCAAAATGCCATCGTTGTTTATTTCAGTAGCAATGGCGACGCACGACATGTGGTCGCCACGCGAATTCTACGCAAAATGACAACAAGCACAGAAAACAATTGTTATTGTGTACTATTGGCTTTATTTTTACACTCTAATGTCACTGTCCCTTGTTCTCAGTCTGTGGGGGTTTAGTTTTTATTTTATGGCCGGTAGCGAGCGTACTCTATATTTTTCTTTACTGTCTATGGTTGACTTATGACTTAATTGATTCTATTCGTTAAAAATCATTTATTACATTGAAAAACATTTATATCTCTAGGTAAAAACGATGCGGACGGGACTTGAACCCACATATTCTTTCCGAGCTACCGTGTCTATTTGTTAAATATATTAATTGTTGCTACCATGTCTAGAATTTTAAAAAATATATTTTTCGAATATTATACCTACATTGTTTGTAATGCTATAAGAAGTTATTGTATTTATACATAAGCATGTTAATTATGCCATATAGACCTCTCCCCTCCCCCTTCTCACGTACATCATAAAAAATACCATAAACAATTCTTTGGTTACAGATTATGGCGCGAAAACTTTTCATTGATGCAGCGCCTTTACCGAAAAAGAAATAAAAATTCGTGTTCACTTCAAAAATGGAACAATAACCTCTAACTCGGCCACGGGCACAGATAAAAAGATAAAAAGACTACTTCGATTCGATATTGGGAATGCATTGACGAGCTACATCATTCAAACGCGCGGGAAAGTGAGGCATCTAAAAAAAGTTACACCCAAACAGGAAAATGCGAGGAAAGCTTTTCGCTTCATTACAAATAAGCGATAGTATTTAATCGTATCTTTATCGACACAATAGCTGATGATTGATTAGTTATAACCTACACTAACGCACAGCGAAAAAGAAATCATTTTGTAAAAGTTAAATTTTAAGTTTGCTTACTTAAAATACTTAATTATGCAGTAAAAAATAATAACTTTTTGTAAACACTCAGATAACGTCCTAAATAGTTTTAGTGTCGTCAAATTGAATTTTCGCATAAAATAAATTTGATTCACATAAAACAAAAGGTACATAAAATATTATAGTAGTTCAAAATTGTTGCCCAGAAATTCAATAGTACTAATCGAAATAACAATACTAAATCAATAAGAAGTATTGGATAGTAGAAAAAATGTCAAGTCTATCTAACAAAAAGTGCTCTAACTAAATATTGTAAGTTAACTGGCTTAAAGAGAATCGATACAAAACCAATATCGCCTCTAGTTGCTCCTATTTTTATTACCAGCTGTCTTTACTTTGGTTAGAGGCTTTCTCTTATTTATTTTCCTTTAATATTGATTTTGTATTACGTTACTGAGTCCGTTTTAATATGACCACAGATTATTTACATAACATTTCAAACATTGAATTTTATCTGTGCCTATATTTTCTAAGTAAAAAAACAATATGAATTTTAAGATGTAAATCATTTATAATCTGTAGTGTCTTGGCGTTAAACTATAATACTATTCGGATTTGAACGATATTTTGTTGTATGATAATACTAAAAAAAAATTTTCACTTCAGTACTTACGCGAAAACAGTGCAGTAAAACGCCGCCATCTTGAATTCGCGAGGCGTCACAAGCGACCTTTTGTTAAAAAAAGGTCTAAGTATAATACATACGTACCTATTATGTAGGAGACAGCGGTGATTAACTAGAGATAGAGTCTAAACGAAAACCCACCCTATTGTTAGAGAACAAAGCCTGTTTTTATCTGCGCGAACTTTTATTTTTATTTCACATTTGGCGCGTAGGGATCGCCGAGGCACATTTAGCGGTCCCACCCTCGTAGGGATGAGATTTCTTATATGGCGATATATTATTATTAATAACTGTGGGGTAAACGTGCAAAAGCTGTAAAAAAGACCACTATGTTCCAATTTCATATTAATTTTATTTATTGTGTCTCGGTGTTATTTCCCGGAATGAAAAAGATATGACTTGATATACATACAGCGAACTTACCTAATTCATATTTGGAGAGTAATTCATATTACATTTTAACATATCAAACAATAGGATCCATTTAAACTTATTTATGATATCGACAGTAGGAAATAACATTTTGGATAATGATAACACAAAAGTATCAGTTTAGACTTTGTCTCTACGTGGTCGTATGTACCGATTAGAATGTGATTTAAGAAATATGACACTCACCATTTCAAGATGACACATTGTGATGCAAAAGTGAAGCTTTAAACCGCCACCGATGAAATGTAGCATGTAAAATAACAAATTGTACTATTCGCGCGCGGAAGGCGTTGAAACTTCGACATAGTTGAGTTAACTATAAATATCTTTTTCCTATTCACACATACTAAAAAATCAATCTGTTATTTAAAATCTAATATTGCATGTTACAGTTTCAAAGATGCGGTATTTGGAAGTGTTAAAACGCACTGTAATATAAAAATAAACCCCGTTTTTCAGTTTCAAATCGATCCGAAAATTCTTTTATATTTAAGTCAAAACGTTTGAAACCTCAGTAGGTAATAAAATTATCTTCTTTGACAACTGTAATAAATAAAAAAGTGACTGGAAATCGTGTGAAATATTTTACCGTAACATTTTTAATTCTTATAAAATGCTTCTTGATCTAATCAATTTGTAAAAAAGGAACTTTGTGAACTAAAGAGAACATGTCTATATCGTTATTTCTTCTGATTCTTAAGTTTTTGTATGACTATGTAGTGATTATTATCATTGTTTATACAGTATAAAAAAAATACAAAGTTTTTCAGAAAATTTTCATCTGTATAATTTTTCAGTCATTGTAAACTAGCGAACTAAATTTTATACACCACTAATATTGTCCTAAACCTACTTTTGTAATGATTGATTTATCCGTCTGTTTAAAATTAAAAAGGGTAAAAATGATCACACAAAATAGGTATGTAACTCAAATCGAAACCTTTTTCACCTCTATTTATCTCAGAGGGTCACTATGATTGAATTTTAATATTTATCACATTTTGTCAAAGTTCAACTAACTATAACGCAATTAAAATGTTACTGTTTTAAGTAAAAATATGAGGGCAGTTGTATATGTCGATTTACAAACTCTAAGTTTTGATGTTTAAGGAAATAAATTTGGAACTTGCATGGATTGAGTCTTTTCTTTTCAATACCACCTACTTTTAATATAAATTATATTGTACAGACACATTATTAAACTTCTGCTAGGTGAAAAGTAGAAAATGAATTTTAAATATACCGGTAATGCAGAATGACTATATATTTAGTGGACATCAATATATTATCTATATATACTAATATATAAAGCTGTAGAGTTTGTTTTTTTGAACGCGCTAATCTCAATAACTATGGTTCGAATTGAAAATTTTCATTTTGTGTTGGTTAGAGTATTTATCGAGAAGGGCTTTAGGCTATAAAAATTGCCCTGTGACAAATAAAAGCAGCGGGAAATGTGAAAAATGTTCGGTTCAAGATACCCAAAAAATATGTATAAGAGAATAATTCTTCTTTCTTTCTTCTTTAATTTTCTTTAAGTGTGTATCTTTTAAGATTAACTTGCAGGAAGGGCGGGAATGGACGCAATCGATGTCGTGGGTAACAGCTAAGTTTATAAAGATAAAAGGGTTTGCAAAAACGAATTTGGATGCCATGCAAAATAAATATTCTTAGCGGACGAGGTCGCTGCAATGGCTAGTAACAGTAATAAACAAAAAAGTTATGTACCTATATTTCAATCATTATTTGTATTAAACTAAAGTATTAAAAAAAACTATACTATTAGATAAAATAAATATGTACGTTACAACCCTACATAGGCAAAAGCTTTACTATTATTTAAACGAAGCTATTCTATGTAAATGCGTAATACATTATAAACACGACAAGTAAAACTGGACCGTGTGTTTTGGTGTTAAAGTTGATATTCGAAATGAGCTAAATAGTTTTTATCTAGCGGCCTAGTTAAACGAGGGTGAATCTATTTTTCTATTGTCAGGGGTCCATTATGCCAATACATATTTATTAGTTGTTCTAGCGATTGGTTTATATTATGTGTTTTCGTGTTTTGCGGGGTGAATATTTTTGGTAACATTTTTAAATAGCTCGCTCTTTAAGTTCACAACTTATATATACTAAGCTATTGTTATGAACACATTTCAAAGTATAGTGTTCATTTATAAATTTTAAAGGGTGAAAAATACAAAATAAAAATCCCTCGTGATGACTACTGCTGCAAAGCATCCGAAACGGGCCGTAGTTAATAATTACTAATATATGTCGCGTTTTAAACAGTTAAAAGTATTTTTTTTTTCAATATACACTACTCTCGTTAACTATAGACAATATTTATTGTTCAATGCAAGATCTAATGCCTTTTTTATCGAACATTGCTTGATTGGTAATACGAATGTTGTGTCCTGGTTCCTTGGGTCCTGGATTCGAGTCGCGGGGAAAGTAATGGTAAACCTGTATGATGACAGGTTACTCAAGTCGGTCAAATTTCTTACTCTCTTCTTGTTAGTGAATTAAAAAATAATATGTGTGCCATATCAGAGACAAAAATTAAATTAAATTTTTGCTGTAAGCTTTACAAATTTATAGATGTAATGTATAAATGGTCGTGTTTAATAAAAAATAACTTAGGTTTCATTTTTGTGTATTTTTCTTTTAATATACTACTATAAAAATCTAAATAACAACAACAAATAAATCAATCGCAACCACATAGGAAAATCAAAAAAATGTAGGGTACACAACGCCCCATTTCAAATGGAACTATAAAATTACTAGACTATTCATCTTGAAGTAAAAAAAGTAGACCCGCCTTCTAACTTGACGTTAGAATCGTAGCAGCTAAACAAGGAAGCGTTTTAAAAATTCTCTGTAGATGGAGTTATTTTAAAATCATTTACTTGTTCTTGCGGTTGTCTTTATTTTTGTTTCGTTTATTTCCAGTACATATCTATAATGTTTAAAAATACGAATTCTTAATTATAATAACATATATACTTTTAATGTTATTGTATACTAAATTTAATAAAATAAATAAAGTGATCTAATCAATTAAAAAAATTATGTCATTTTGAGTTTTCGGTTTTCCTTGTGGGGCAAGGGGTGAACAGGGGGTTTTGGTGTTAATTTCTTTCACTAACTTAACATTATTTAAAAATCCTGGTAGGTCTGGTAGTTTTTTTGTGATAAAAAAAACATAAAAGATGAATTATGTTAAAAAAAATAACTTTTCACCAAATATATTGTTTGTACGTTCTAATTAAACTGGAAAATTTTGTAAACTTAGACTTGGCGTGTTATATTTTTATGCTTTTAGGTTTCGTCGATTCAACAATTAAAATGTTTATGCGTTTAAAAAAAATATTTATTTATGTTCAGGAAAAAACACTATTGAACGCTTTCCTTTAAAAGACCATTGTAATTTTGTAATTTTGCACACTTAAATTTTACTGAGGCCTCCTGTATTAAGTAGCAACAACCACTAGTATCCATAACTATAAAAGTGATATTCCATTTTTTGTTACTTTACAACTTTTTTACAATTATATTTAAAATCAATGAGATCAAAATTATATGCTCTATCCGACAAAAACAAGCTTTTCTCCGGAATATAAATCCATAAATAATATTTAATGTTGTCATATTGTTTATACAGTGTCACAAAGTGATTTTAAAATTACGTTTTATTTTAAGCAGTGATATAAAAAGTTGTAAGCTACTCCACGATAGATGGCGCTGCACACAAGAAATAATTAATTACATTTACCTCGTACAGAGATAAAAACAATTGCTTAAATATTTTTGTGCTTGATTTTTAATTATTACAATTACAATAGAAAGTATGTAAACAGATATAATTATATAGTACTAATATATTCCGATAGGTGGCGCTGAATTGAACCATGTTGTCACGGTCAACGAACTTCTAGTCAGTTGCTAAACGTTTATTTGAACCAAATGTAACTTTATTTATTATTTTTATTCATTAATATATTTTAAATTGAAACAAGTACAACATGACATTAAAGAAGTTAAACAAGTTTTTACTATGTCCTTAAACTAAAACAGACCTATATTTAGTTTACAAAATGTAATCCTTTAATACAAACATTATAAAAATCATCACAAACTCAACACAAGTTAACGGTTGAAATCATTATTATTATTTTAAAAAAGTAAAATAAATTGAAAAAAAATTTGACTCGGGCAGGACTTGAACCGGCATCGTCAGCGTTCCGTGCTATTGCTCTCTGTTAAGCATCATTCTTATTTTTCCATTTTATTATTAACTAATAAATTTTAAAATATTGTCAATTAAATGGATTAGTCATTTTTTAAAACACTAAGGATGGAAACAAATTACGACGCGGGCGAGATTAGAACTCCAGATCTGGAATAACAGCTGATATAAAAGATTGTAGAAGTGATTTCTTATAAATAAGTTATCTCAGCTAAGTAAAACAACATTATGATTTTTTGTTACGAATTTTTCATTAATCTTTTAGTTATCATAATGGAATTATGATATGGTCTCCCAAAATCAACGATTCTTATGTGTCCAAGATTCGGCCAGATTGTGCTACGCCGTAGCACATTCGTAGCTGAGTCATAGTTATTGTATTCTAAGAATTCCTCTTTCCTTCCGTGGGACACGAGGCGAACACATTTCTGTCCGTTTCATTGATCACCACCCGACCGAAACTATCTATTGTTTTCCTGGGAATTGTACCCAGGACGTCTAACACTTGACGCAACACGTTTAAAGATATGGTGGTCGTTTTATATTAATTAACTAAAAAACATGAATCACAAGAGTTTTTAGTGGCATAATCGTTCTCTTTTAATTACATCGTGAATAATCGTCACCAAAAAGAGCTCGTGACTGACTACTTAAACTCTGTAGACTTTTCCACGCAGTATAAGAGACAAATACTTTATTTTCTATATATAATAATACTTTGATATAACATAATATTTTTAGTTAGTAGAGGAAAAATATAATCAAATTTTTTATCCCAAATAAAGGCCAATTAAACTGTTATTATGAGCAAGTCGTTGAACAGTAATTCTATGAGCTGTCTCACATATATTATGTTTTCCCGGGAATCGACGTGACACCTTGCGCTTAACGCAATGAAAACGCCGTTTAGTCACTAAGCTATTAAGACGATTAAAAGAGTGTAGTAATATTATTATCAAGAGATATAAACGAACTATGTATAACCTAAGTTACATCGAATAAAAAAATATTACTGTAATTTTTATATCAAACTTTATATGATCTTTGTTCAGTGTTAAAAAATATGTTTTTATACTAATATTATAAACCTAATCAGTTTATTCGTTTGTTTGTACTAGAATTGAAAAGTTCTTTTTGAGTTAAAAAACACCACACTGCCACCAATAGGAGCAAAGAAACAATGGGAAATGTGGAAATGAAAACTCGGAAATTAATTCATTTTTGTGGTTTCCGTTAAGTGCGGTACAAAAACTGTGCGAGATACCGAAATAGATTTTAAGATGACTTGCAAGGACTACGGGACGCGAACGGCGTCGTGGGTAATATGGCTATTAATTTTAAGATGAGGTTTGCATATTCAAATTATGACGCCTAAAATAACTACTCTACGCAGACGAAGTCGCTGGAACAGCTAGTATTATATGAAAGCATCAAGTCAATACGTCACCTCAACAATTTGAAAAATTTCGCGAAAAAAATCTATTCGCGAACGAATAGTTCACGCAGAACAATTATGTGAGGCCGTAATTAATCACCGTGTATACCGCGGGCAGCAGGTTTCGTTATTGCATAGCTCTATTTACTCTAGCGGTGACATCTCATTATATACCTCGCTATGTATACGATCAGTTATCTAGGACGTTTGCACGCAAAAATCTAGTACTAGGTGCTTGCCCCCGGCGCCACGCACACACGCGCCCGCCGCCCGCACACACACCCGCCCGCAAGGAACGATTCCGCGTGCTAGAAAAAGACAGATTCAAAAAACACCCGTTGGTATGAGGCACTGCCCCCAAAAAAAGCACCAAAAACGCAATCTGCGCAACTTTCCGGCGCAGAATCGTTAACGACTCACGTTCTCTTTATCGTACACGCCGTGCCTCCTATATTTCTATTTTTTCTCCATCTACCATTAGACGTAAGACAGTTTTTGTCGCGGGCGAAACGCGACCTTGTACAGCGTTGTTTAGGATGATTGTCGCGTAGCGCGTAGTGGCGTATATCTTCAGCGTCGGCCGCATTACGCACACATTCCCACCGGAACAGAAAATAACGATCGCATTTTTGACCGAAAAGGACGGACAGATGGCTGAAAAGAGAAGAAAAAAACGACGACCATTTTGCTTGGCGCACCTACGACGCGGCGAGGTGAGGTTTATGTATGCTATCTTTTTTCGTGAAAAAAATCCAACCAAAACAAATGCACGTGGCCGAGTGTTATGACCGAGGGACGCTAGGAAAAATTCTCTGCGCCGCTAAGAGATGCCGTTGCCGGCGCGTTTTTTTCGGACCGATTTAGTTATGAAAAAATTCTGCGGCGGCGCTAGTGTCGCTCCGAAACTTTTCATATTATTGTCGATAGTTTCAGGCGCGCGGATTAACACCGTGTTCCGTGCTTCTGCTTTGAATTTAACTAATTGGATTATTGGTCTTTTACCTTCCATTCAAAGACTAGCCTGCCAATTTCGTACTATTAGGGTGGAGAGAATTGGTTATAATAGTAATTGAAATAACTTAGCCCGAGAATTCTTTTTAGTACAACTAATTTAGTAATCAAATTAATAATATATTAAAGCTGGCTTAAATTAACTATGAACTCAAACATACTAAATAAGGCCAAAATAATGTATAGTTAGACAAACATTTGGAATTAGGAAATCTTAAATTAAGCATATAGCAAAAGCGTGAATGCGAGCAAGTTGTATTTAGGCGATACTTGGCAAATAAAACTACAAGACGGTTTTTGGTTCATATTTTTATTGAAATCATGATATATGCAGAAATCGTATACGTCTGTACGTAACAGTATAAGCTGCTGTAATGCCCATTAATTATTGGAGTGTGCGTGTTTTAGAAGAATGTACATTAGTGTACATTTTGAATGTTCGACAACGAGGCTTTTATTATTTTAAGCCTACCATTTCACCTTTCATCTGTGGTTGTCTGTTCATAATAAATTGTTTTTATTCGTTCTTTAATATGTTACGTTCCGAATTTTTTTTATTTCTTCATAATATAGGAGTACAGACAAGAAGTTTGAAATACCACAAGCTAATAACCTCTCGAAGATGCGCGTTCGGCTTATACTCTTTGCTTTGGATACTCGGCAATCCACATATTGAAACGCGATCAAACGTCACGGCTTTCGTGATCCGCACAAAATTTCTATATATTTTATTGTTAATAAATTTAAAATATCTAACTTTATAGACAAAGGCCAAAAACTTTTTGATAGATTATAAGTTAATTATTGATATCTGGCCCGGTGAAGATCGAAACCACGTACCATAAATTGCTACCAGTAGATCAAGGGGCCCGTCAAAATTTCACTACAATATTACGTCTGTGTAATTTTAAATTTATCTCCAAGCATAGTCTGTGTCTCATTGAATATGTGAATCGCTCGGGAATCATAAAATTAAGACTCGTGCTTGAAAGCTCTCCCTAATTTTAGATTCTATTAAAATGCTAGAAGCACATTAGGAAAGGATTAATTGCTCTTAAAATTAACTCGTCATTAAGCTTTATTGTCTGGTAAAAGCTACTAAAATAATGTTATTCAGTGCTAGTTGTATTGATGAAAAAATATCATTTAATATTTTAAAAAATTACTAGATTAGTACACATTTAAATTAAACACTATAACAGTTTAAAACGTGATATATATTAGTTAAACGACGAGCCTCAATTTAAAATATTTTCCAAATATGTTCTACTAATTTATATTGCGTTTTAGACCGTTAAAGTGTTTTATTTTTATTGTGTAATATTTTTTAATATTACTAGATATCAATGTATTAAAAATGGGTTTTGAGTTTTTGTTAATATGTATGCGCGAAGAAAGAAAGCAGTCAAGCGTAGCGGCGAGCATCGTCAGCCAAGCGAGGCAAAGATGCTTACGTTTTCTGATGATGAACCGGTCATGAGGATCTTCAACGCCAGCGTCATCTGTAATTATTTATTTGTTTATTTGACACGTCCATTACTTTATTTTAAATTCGAATTATATATATGAAGAAAAAAATCATTCTTCGTATATTGAATAATGGTTCATAACATAATAACAATAAAACGGTGGTAACAATTAAGTTTTACTTCAATTACTAATTAAATAATCTATGAAAAGGAGATATTTGAAACTACATAAGTATATAAACGAAAATTACATATAAACTGTCTTGTCAATTGTTGTATAAGGTATATAGGATAATTGATAAGATTGGTTTTTTCATTTTATTTGACTATTGTTTTTAAAATTGCATATTATTTAATCAACATTTATTTATAAAATGACTTCACGCCATACTTTAATATAGGGACTGTATTAAAGTATGGCGTTATAGGTGTTACATTAACTTGTCTTTTTGTAATAACTGTAAGTGTAAATCGATATGTGTTTACCTTCGTTAGGAATGAAGTGATGACGAGGTTTTTTTATTTTTCTGTAGACGTGAATGCGGTATAGTTTCTAGATTTGTATATAACACCTACCTCCGTTGATACCTGAAATTGAAAAAGTAAGCGATTATAATATATAATAAAATAAATAATTATTCTAATGAACATCAAGGTAACGACAGTATTTCATTTCAGTTTATTTGTAAGAAGGAAATGCCAGTTTTAATTTGGCATTATCAAGTTTCACATTATTACCGATTCAGTAGGTTTCAAATGGGAAACGTCCCATAAATTAATAATAAATAAATCTTTAGTAAAGAAGTGCACTCTGATTTTGGGCATCAAATTTATTTTTGTAAGCTTAACAAATTCTAGCTGTTTCCAACGACGTCCATCTAGTCTCGTCATTCTTGCAGGATGTGTATATATTTAAATAACAACATATACAGCCGCCGAGGAATCATTCTTTCATACCTACATATTCTTTTCGAAAGCCCTCAAAGTCGAATAATTTTTTTCCCGGATTTCTCACATTTTTCACTGTATCTTCGCTTCTATTTGTCGTAGCGAGATTTTATACAGCCTAAAACCTTCGATTACTAATAGTATTAAAAAAAATGATGAAATCGCACGAAAAAAATGTTATTAATTAGAATCAGCCGTTTCTGAGATTAGCGCGTTCAAACAAAGTCTTCATCTTTACAATATTATTATGGATATGTTTATATGTGTGTGTATATATATAGTCCCTACATTTCAGGTACCCAGCCGTTTACTAATGATTCTTTATATAATTAATATTATTTCGCACGCAGCGGCTAACACATAAAATTGATAAATATTTAAAGCTATCGGAAAATTCCGCCGGAATTCCATAATGTGATTGCCGTCAACCGATCAAATTCGCAATAAACCGATTTACGCGTCCCTAGTCCCGATTCGATTATCTTTAGCCAAAATAAAATCACTTGAGCGGAAATACTAAACAAAATTCGGAGGGACTCGACGAGACATCGATTTTCATTAAAGACGCAAATGTGATTAGATGTCGGGCATGTAATATGCAAATTTAGTGTATAAGAGGGTGGCTGATGTACAAGTGCCGGATAAAGGTAAAGCGTAAATATATTGGTGTGAGTGTAGTTTTGGTCAAACTCGCGGATGTGGGCGGTCGCGCGTAGAACGGATTCTAGTATAGGGTAAAAGCAGATACCCCCGTAGGTAATGAAATTCGTAGTATGGCCTTTGGTTTACGAATAGGTCATTTAAATAACACGGTATAAAAAGCGACGTATATAAACGAACATATTTTTCAATATACCTGTTTAAAAACAACGGTTTAAAACGCGATATATTAGTTAAAATTATTTGAAAAAGATTTTTAACTTTGGCCCGACGTTTTGGACGCTTTGCAGCAGCCGTGGTCACGGGGAGACAGTCTCTTGTTAAAGTGTTTTATTTAAATGTGTACTACTCGCGTAAACTATACGCAGTACAACCCATTGCTTTGAATGTTTTGCAAAAGCCATGGTGACTGGGGATAAACTTTTCTGCTTCTCTTCTTCAATATTTTTTTTTCACTAGAAATACACCTGTCTCATGAGAAACAGTTTAACTTATGCTCTATTGTGTCAGATAATTTCTAAGTATATATAAATAATAATAGATTTCGGGATTTATATATTGTTTTTTTGACAAATCCAGTTGCCAATTATAAATGTACCTTATTCCTATAAACTCATAAGTAAATTAGGAACAATTTAATGACATATAAATAGCAATTTAATTACCTTTGTTAAAATTGTTGATACCTATTTCGCACTAATCTTAACACCCTGCTTAGCGCACCGTATGTTAGTGAATCCACAACGTACATCTTCCTGAAATTAAAATACGTATAAAATTTAGAAACATGTGAACATAAATTATATAGTCAAAATATTTTAGATCATACAAATAAACTTTAATATACTATATTAAGATGATACTGTTTAAAAAATATTCCTAAATACTGTCTATAGTTTACGCGAGTAGTACACATTTAAATAAAACACTTTAACGGTTTAAAACGCGATATATTAGTTAAACTTATTTAAAAATGATTTTTACTTTAACGTCAGAGACATCCTCCATCTTTAGTCTCCCCGTGACCACATTTTAAATAAGTTTAACTAATATATCGCGTTTTAAACCGTTAAAGTGTTTTATTTAAAAAATATTCCTAACCCGATCACAGCTGAGGACCAACTGAAATCTTATAAATACACGATTCTACAAACTCCGTGAGAAAGTATGAATTTGCATGTTTTCATAATAGTACGCCGTTAAATTTCCATAAAACGTACAATAAAATGGAATAAATTAGATAGAAGATGAATCCTTTCGACCGGTTACCGTGAGATCAGTTGGTCAGAGATAAATTAAAATTATAATACAGCCCGCGTTCCCATAATCACGCATGCGCCGACCTTGGGTCAGTGGAAGCCCTATGACTTGACCGTTGATCTTTTGTACTAGGAAACAGGTTTATAAGGTCAAAAGATGAATTTAGAATTACAATATATCTTGCAAAAACTATGATAAGTATTGTGCGCGTACGCGAGCGTAACATATTTAAATAAAAATATTTATCGTAACTAGTACATTTCGTGTTTTAAACCGTTAAAAGTATTTTATTTAGAAAATTATTTTGTGATACAAGTTAAGGAAGTAACTATTGTATCGCAAAGAAAAAACAATTTATGACATATATAAGTTAGAACTCATATTAAAACTTTTAAAACCTAGATTAAAATTTTGTATTACAAATGTAGTGAGAAAATTTTTTTTTATTTAAAATGTATATTGCTTCAAAGACTTAGCTACTTGTAACAAAAGTATACGTAGATTATGTTAAAAGAATTTAATTCATACATATAATATTTGTAGATGTGTTTAGTGCTGTGGTTTAGTTGCATCTGAAAATAAAAGATGTACTATAATCGACTGCTTGAATACGTATGATGGGAGTGAAGGCGGTTCACTTGAGAACGAATTGTGCATGTGTGCTAGTTTATGCACACATCGAAGCGATTATTACATTGTATTTATTAAGGATTGATGTTGCAGCTAGAATATAAATTACAATATTAATATGTTTTTATCAAATAAAACCCCCCATTTTTTCAAATTCATTTAAGAACTGTTTGAAGTTTAATATACATTTCTTTTATACTAAAATACAGTTGAGTTCGATCTTGTTCTAACGAATTGCTAAATAAAGTGCATGGTTCTGTTATATATAAGTATAGATATTTATTTTTTTATGTTCAGTAATTTTTTGTATTAATTTTATATTTATATATGGTTGTTAGTCCAATTGTCTGGTAAATTTATGTTTTATTTAGATTTATTTGATATTTTTTTACTAGTCACGGGAAGATATTAAATTTACCTAAATATGTTTTAACATTACAAGAATTGCATTTTCTAAGACCTTATTAATACCTAACTGTATTTATTGTGTCAATTTAAGTGTTTTGTATTCTTTATAACGTTCGTTCTTTATCATAATCTGATTCCAAAAGAATATTTTGGTTTGTTAATTAGAACATTATTTATACGATGCAATCTTAACTTGCGTTTAAAATCCACGAATGTTAGCGTTTGTTCACTTATAAAGTGTACAGTCTTAGGACTATCTATAATAATATTAACACAGGGGAATGTAGGAAAAAATGGGTAAAACTATTAGTGTTTGTTAAAATAAATAATATAACGCCAAAAATGACTATTGTACGCGAGCAAATTAATATATAATGCTGTTGGCCTATACAGAATTCTGATTTCATGTCACCGGTTAGGAAATTAATGGACTTAAGCTAAATGTAGCGATAATCTTCGTCTTAAACAGACGTGGCTTAAGTTGGAATCATTAAAAGCCGAGCCGCTCTGACGTCCCGAGTACGTGAGCGGTCCTCACTGGAAGATTTAACGTATCTAATCCCGTATGGACTGGACATTACGGTGTGCATGTGTGAGTGGGTAAGGCGAAGTTAGATCGTCCACACTTTGCCGCCGCGCCTCGATAGAAATTGCATAGTCGGAGGCGGTTCTGGACGAGAGTTTTTTAATGCAAAAAGTATCAATATTGTTTACGACCGTCTCTATAGCCAAGTAATTAAACGTTTTGTATTGCGTTAAGCGTGAAAGATCTCGAGTTTGAATTTTGGGAAAATATTAGGAAGCTTTAATTTGTTAATTTTATAAGTCATATAAGGCCGCTAGAGGCAGAGTAGCCTAATTACAATTTTATAACTTAAATTATTTCTATTTTTAAAAAACATTTTTTTAAATATATTAATTAACATTTCACTTAGATTAACAACAACTAAGAAATAACAAGGGCACAGTGACCGAAAATTGTTAACATAATTGTTACACAAATAATAGTACAAATTCAAATTTTTAATTTCTCTCTTATTGTTTTTCGTTATTAGGCCACTTTACCTATAACAGCCTCATAAGAGACCTACATACCAATAGTAGTGATTTTCGACCGCCCTACAAAGTAAGCTCGCGGTACATTGTACCCGAGTGTACTCTGGTCAGCTCCTAACATCATTAATCTAACTTTCGTGCTACCCTTTATAATAGTTCGGTTGGATCCCTCGGGCAGGGGTGCGGGTGTGCGGGGGTGTGTGGGTGCGGACGTGGGGGTGTATTAACATACGAATTTGGCCAACCTTCTTCTTGAGGGGGGTGAATTTAAGTTTCGCGTCGTATTGATCCGGTGCTTTTCGTTAGTGTAATGATGCATATCTTAATATCATCTGACTTTAAGAGGGAATATAATATTTTTTAAGGGCGGTCAGTTCTCGAAAAATAACATCGTAAATTGGGCTGCTGTTAGGTCGTCGTATTTGAGAAATTTTTCTCAACGTTCGTCATCACGAATCGATAACATTTCCTGATGACGTTTGAAGAAGCAAAATGGCCGCTAAATCCTGAGTACTGTGTACAGTTTATAAATCAACATGACTAACATAATTTTGTATCTGTGAATAGTTTTATTATTAGTATATACTATTATCTGTGACTGGAAACGCGCTCTTGTGACAGATGACATTCACGTGGAGAGCAATTTAAGAAACACAAAGTACACAATATTAATTGGTTTATACACAGGCATCAGTTGATGCCTTGCCAGTATTCCGCCAAGTGTAATAAAGCAATAATAGTGTCAAGTAGTACTATTGATAACATAATAACAAATACTTTTAAATACTTGGTATATTTTAGTGGAGAGTGAAGGCAAGCGCAGGTTTAGGACGACCTACAGCACGGTGGGCAGATGACCTGAAGAAAGTAGGCGGCAGCAAATGGACAAATAGAGCTCAAGAGCCGAGCTGCTTTGGGAGAAACCTACGTCCAGCAGTGGACCCAAACGGGCTGATAATGATAATGAGTGTTTATGCTGTTTTTTTAGAGTTTTGTGAAGACCGCGATAACCAACTCTCACTCAACCAAATACTCTTCAATCCTTTTAATGTGTGGAATGTCTTTAAATATTTCTTCGTTGGTCCTAATATGTAATATGAATTTTCACCCCATACTTCGCACGTTTTAAACCATCTACACGATCTTCATTAAATATGACAACTCATTCGCAAACCGTTAAGTATTCAGTTCATTAGAGACCAAAGATTCACTGAACTGAACATATCTGAGATCAAAAGGCGACGGTTTGAAACCGCCACCTTTGGTGTTACCATGTAGATTTTTTATTTGACTTAATCTGGAATTCTACAAATCAATTCTTAATTAATAGCGGTTCCCACTTAACGGGCTCCCGTATACCTATATTTATGAACCCTTATGTTGTAATTACAAATCAATACTGTTTTGAGTACTTTTAAAGAACTATATAGTACAAATTTTTATAATTTATATATAATTACAATAATGTTTGCGCTTAAATTTGATTAGCTTTTATTATATTATATATCATACATGTATCTAAATAAAGATTTTAACCGATTTAAAACTTGGACTATATATTTATTCACTTTAACGGATTCTTCCAGCAATACATTCGTGGCAAAACTAAATTTACCTAAGTATATATTATGCGTTTAATACAGTTAAAAGTGTTTTATTTCACGTGAAACACTGACGTCATCTACAGAACAATTTTGAGTGTGTTTGTTGTATTTGGTATTTCTTATTGATAAAATATAAGCTCCAAACAATTTCTGTAATATCAAACGACTAATCCTGATAGTCACCAGAAGCGTAAACAAAATAATTCATTTCAATAATGAAAGCGTTCAAAAGGTACCCTCCTACGATGTATAAGATGCCCCCTGCCAACCCTTTGCCTCCCTGACAGACCCTTGAATGCCTATTTTACATACTTCAATGATAAATCTTCAGTTTACCCACCGTTTCTGGAAAGCGCAAGAATACTTATAAAGGGAATTTTATTTTGGATTTAAGATACTGCTCTATTTTAAAAATGGAGTTAATATTTGCAAAATAGACTAAACTTTTGCATGATGTTACGTAGCATGGAATATATAATATTTGATTAGAGTATTTTATGAAATTCAGATATCGCATTTTATAACTATTAAAGTGGTTTATTTAAATGAGTTTTTTTTTCATAATGTAGATTTGAGAAAGTATACCAACATTGTGACCAAATTATTGGTATAGTACCAACATAGAAAGAATTAGATATGTTCATATACTTGTTAGCACAACTACAACATAAATCAGAATTACAAAAATATTAAAGCCGCGCTATATATAAAGACATGAAGTAGATCTATTTTATCTATACCTTATATCATACCGATCTATGGAAGGGCTAAGCTCTTTTATCAATAAGAAAGAAATTGTATGTACTGTTAGTTATGTAGAAATTTTTCGTTAAAACCTTTTTTCTCAACCAATGTTTAATAGTCTACGATCGACATCTAAGGGTAGGCCCCAAGCCCACAGATTAGCCCAACCATAAACAAAAGCACCCTCGCCCTTAGATCGCTCTAAGATGGGAGCGCTTCCCCTCTATAATTGCGCCTCCCGGATTTCATTATAACCGTATCCTTGCGCGCTCGCTTATCTTCCCTGTCTATGTGTGTGTCGGACATTTTATTTGAAGGACTTTTAATGATTTGAGTTGCCAAAAAGCTGCATATACTTTGGTATTTAATTATGTAAATAGAAGTATTGCTGTAAGTTTGACGATTATGAAATTGATCTTGAAAAATATAAATGTCTTAATATCCTGGTATGTACTTTATTACAATTAATAAAATATCGATATAACAACTAATTATCTGTTAGCAAAAACTTAACTAAACCCTATCTGTAGTATACGCGAGTAGTACCTACACATTTAAATGAAAAACTTTAACGGTTTAAAACGCGATATATATTAGTTATCCGAAAGAATTTTTTAAATACAAATTGAAAATATCGAAGAGGTTTTTTTTAGTTAATATAAACTTTTAGAAACGCCTACGATAGTACCTTTCATGAGCTATTTGTGCGCTGTTACTGCAAAGCATCGTGGTCACAGGTATAATCGATTCGAGGCTAAAATCTTCTTATTTATTTATGTAGGAGTTGGGAATAACGACTCGTGTGTGGTTCAATTGAGGGCTCTAACAAGCTAAAAGATCTAATGTAAGGTACTAAGCTCTTTCTAGAACAATTTTCCTTTGAAAACAGATCTATATGAAGTGCCTAAATGTAGGAAACGAAACCAATACAAAGAAACCGCATGAATGTGCTTTTGCTAATAACGAAGGAAGCTACTTACTAATATTATACCTATAATCTAAGTTATAGTTACTGGGTCAACAATTTACGTAACGCATAACCTTTTGGGCAATGATATTGAATAGAGATACACATTTAAAGAAAACACTTTTAACGGTTTTAACCGAAAGAGTAAACATTTTACAAGAACACACGTTTTAAACTGTTATAATTGTTAAAAAAAATAGCAAACAAGTACAAAACGCAAGTGAAATGCCGAAACGTAACTTCAAGTAGTTGATCAGAGTCCTTGCCCGATCAAAAAAATATATTTTTCCCCTGGGATTTGAGTCCAGGATCACTCGCCTTAACGCTAGGGAACACGTTTAACTACGGAGGTGGTCATAAAAAAAGTATAGCGTATGGTAATACAATTGTTAAATAGTTGTACTATGGTTCTTCTGGTATTTGAAGGACGGCAACGTTTTAAACTTGAGTATAAATATGAAAAATACTTTACTTATTGTTATAATCCAAGTATGTGCCTAGATTTTACTATTAAATTAGGCTACCTTGAAAGTGTGAAATGGCGTGCGTGGAGCGATGGAATTGCTATGGCGGGAAAGGCACGCGGGAAACGTGCCAGACGCGCAGGGCTGCCAACATAACAATTCGTTCACTGTTTGTTGTCTGTGGTTATCCTGTAAAGAGTTTTAATTAATAAGTATCTATTAATATTCAAATTTCAATATTAATTAAACATTATTTAGTGTTAAAGGAATAACGTTTTTATGATATAACCATATTATAGAGATCCATGAATAAATTACAAAATAAATTTACCGTTACAAATAAAATAATTTGTTACGCTACATGCAAAATAATTTAAATTAGAATATAGTTTATTCTGTAAACATATTTTATAATGACGAACGTTTGATTAAAGCTATATTTGCTCGTGTGTGTTTTATTACTTTAGCTTAGCATATAATAGGTATATTGATTCAGATTATTGGAATATCGTTATGTTTTTCAGTGTAAAAACTACAAGCGTGGAGTCACTTGTGGGGACGATAACCATTTCTTCAACATCCGATTAAGACCGCATTTGGCTTATATACGTACATGGTATGTTTTAAATTACATCCTGATTGTTTGTATCTATTTCTATTAAAACCAATCTATTAGTACACAACATTATTGACATATGTTTAGTTTTCGCGAGTAGTAATAATTGAAAATTATTGCAACTGCGATATTTCGTTTTTACTCAGGCTTTAGGGACGCCCTCCAATTTTAGTCTCCCCGTGACGATGTCTGCTGCAGAGCATCCTTCAACATGTCTATTAAGTAACGAATAAGATGATAAATTATAAGTAGACTTTTTCACAGATGATACCTAAGTAACTAGTGGGTATATAATCTGTGTAAGCACATCCCTAGAGGCGCATATCTCGCGATCCTGCTGTAATTGAAAACATACTGTGTTCCGGCAGTTTTAATCGAGCCAACGTAATATGACGCATCACGCACTATACGAAACGATTTATTTGACGCATCTCAGTGCTACGTTTAGTTCTATTACGATTTTATGGGGGTAAAGTCGGTATCGGATGTGGCTATTCCTATAGAAACTTTTGGTAGTGAATCAGTTTTTAATGACCAAGTACCAAGATGCATAATTTTCTTTTGTATTTGAATTAAACGAGTGATCTTCGTTTACGACTTTCATTTAAATATTTCGTCTAATAATCCTGCTAGCTGTGCCACCGACTTCGTCCGCGTAGATGTTTTTTTTCTAGGTTTTCAGTTACCCATGACGTCGTTCATTTCGACGACATTTTTCTAGATCATTTCAAAAAAAACCATTCTTCCATACATATTTTTTCAATAAAAACCCTCAAAAAAGAGTGAAATTTCCCGTTCTTTTTTCTCATTTCCCACTGTTTCTTCGCATCGGTTGCAATGTGTTTTTCTAACACAAAAAACAAAACAGTTTCGATCGAGTAATTCTTGAGATTGGCGCATTTAAACAAACAGACTCTTCAGCTTAGCATTAGTATATAATATAACTCCCCCCCAGCATAAAGATGTCTCACACAGCGTCGTAATTTCAAATTTCCGCACCGAACCTCATTCTAATTTGAATACAGCGCCTTAATTACTTACCACAGAAATGCGCTAAATACCCCAACTAAAACTAAAATAATGTAACAAAATTTCGTCTAAAATTCGGCTGCTCTAAACCAGCGTTACATAAGTGTTCGAAACTAACACTGTACATACAGCGCGGAATAAATACTGTTCAGAACTTCGGAGCGCTGCTTAGGTAATTGTTAAACCTAGCGTGAGCGCTTTTTACCGCAACATTACTGCAACTTCTAGGAAAAGTTGGCAACAGCTGGGAACTGGTACTCCGACGGAACTGGAACTTTGTAGACTACATAGAAACCACAAAGGTACGTATCAGCGCATCAACGCTATCTGCTTTTGAATGCAAATGAGTTGGAAAAGTCCGTTGGCGCAAGAAAACTAATGCAACATGGCGCTGACGGCCGTTGGCTTGTTGCTTATAATAAATTCAGCTCTGAATATTGTAATAGTTTCTCGACCTGCTTTGTGCCGTGTTTTAAAAGCGCGTCTTTTTGAAGGACCGCTGCTATCGAATGCTACATAAAAGCGAGTATTATCTTCTATCATCGATGAAAATTTACTAAGTCAATTGGGTAGAGCAACAGCACGGAAAGCTGACGATGCCGGTTCAAGTCCTCCCCGAGTCGAGAGTTTTTTCAATTTATTTTCGTTTTTAAAATTGTAGTCTTTTGTTTTTTCACGGAGAAATAACCCAGCCTCTTTGGGGCAGACTTATTAGTTCTATGTGAGATTTACTAATATAAAGGTTTTACATTGAAGTAAATATAGCAAATTTACGTGTTACCAAAGTGTGCATTACTTAAGGATATGGTGTTTATGGTATCAGTGAAACGGGTATTTCTAATTTTCATAAATGGACAAAACTGGACGGTAAAGGTTTCTAGTTATAGTCATTTATATATTATATAAATAAAATATTCATAATAAACCAAGTCATTAATTATATTCCTTAACAACTGAGAAATTTAAAGAAATAAAGTATAGGAAATATTTGAGTTGAAAGTATGTGCTAATTTTTCGTTAAAGAAGAAAGTGGGTATCATTGTGGCCACTACGTAGCGCGTTTGCAAAGTTTTAAGTATCGTAAGTAATCGAAAAAAAACACAAATTGAAAATACATGTAGTTTTGACAATTTGTTATATATTTTTTTATGTCAATCGAACATTACTTTTAAACGATTTTAGATACTTTCTGTAAATTTACGCGAGTAGTACACATTTAAATAAAACACTCTAACGGTTTAAAACTCGATATATTTTAGTTAAACTTGTTTGAAAATTATTTTTACCTACGGCCCGACGTTTCGGATGCTTTGCAGCAGCCGCGGTCAAGGGGAGACAGTCCTCCCAATTGAAATAGGTTTAACTAATATATATCGCGTTTTAAACCATTTAATTGTTTTATTTAAACGTTTTTAGACTTCTTATTGTGAGAAAATAATTCACATTTCTTTCGTAAACAGAGTTATATTATAATTTTTATTTTTAATTATCGATCTTGCTAGAAACCCTTCTCATCTTAATTCGAGTTCACTGACCCCATGGGCCCTCACGATTAATGTCCAAGGGGTCGACAAGACTTGCTAATACAGTAAAATTAAGACGACCCTCCGTAACCCCTGGTAACCCCTGACACCCTTAGAATGGCCGTTCGAAACAAATGGTCTAATGACGGTGCTTTATTGTCCATGACCCTATTTCCTTGCTAAATATAAGGAAGATTAATTTGCGTAGAGCTAAATACAAAATGGCGTCCGCGCGAAAAAAGAGCGCGAAAGCAACGCCAAAATTTCAAATTTTGAACTGCCAAATTAAAAAGACTAAGTCAACTGTCATATTCATTTTTTTATTGTTTTTATTATTGTAAAGAGTTTCAACAACTCTTGGCCGTCGGGAATAATAAAAATGATTCACAATTTCATATGTAGATGGAGCGAAAACTATTCCGGCTTATTCGTGTGTATTTTATATGGAAATTGAGCTCCGACGGAAGTGCAGGAAGCAATCTCGACGTAGTTGTAGATACACTCCTTTCAGGCGGAGATTAATCATAAGAACTTTTGAATGCGAAGGGTACAGTCTGTGGAATCATTTACACAGATGTCGACAAGGAGATCGATGTATAAGGACTGGTACACTTTATACTCTGTAGATTAGAATTATCTATGTTTTAGTAACTTATAAACTTCTTTATAATATATTTTAAACAGATATGTATTTAAACATTGAAGTAAATGATTATATAAAATTAGAAGGGTACCTACTTAATACCTACTTTTTGTCGCTTAAAGGAAATAAATTGAGATATTTATTGGCATTTCATATTTTTACGCTTTCTGTATCATTGTATTGTAACTTGTAAAAACTATAACAGAGTTTGCTCGACCGGAATTAATATTTGAGCTATCGTATTTTCGATTTAAATAACTTCCATATCAAGTTAAAATAAGTAGTCGGCCATGTTAAGTAAACGATAATGAAATTGGATTCAGCGCTCCCCGGTTGCGCCGGCAGTTGTTATTCGAGGGAAACAAAGGCCTCCCTTACTATTGGATGTTTGCATTGCAACTAAAATTAGTTTTGCGACCCTTCGCGGAATGAAATTAGTGCCCCAGACGCACACCTATATGAATCTTTGATGTTTGTATGTCTTGCTAATGGATAACATTTAACGCTTTCATTTATCTGAGATGTTCAGTAGTTTATGAGAGATAAAAATATTGGCTACAAAGGAAAGTACGAATTTAAACTGTTCTAACAAAGAATATCAAAAAAATAGCATACAATGTTTTACATCTGTATGTAAAACATAACATACATTTCAAGACAGTAGTATTTTGAACCACATCGTTGCACGTTTTTAACACATTTATTTATTATTATATTAATTTTATAAGTAGTAGTCGGTACATAGGTATAAGGTATAATAGCCTAAACTTAAGGGACGTTTAATCTTCTATTGTTCATGTGTTTGTGTAAAAACTTTTAATCTCTAGGTAGTTTTTTGTTCGTGCAACATCAATTCAACAAAATTTCAGTTTACGAATTTAGCTTTAAGTCTTCTGTTTGTATTTTTAGTTTTGTGACAATAAACAAACTTTCTTTCTTTCTTCTTAAGAGCTTCAATTCTTTTAGTAAAAAATCATCAATTTTAAGCACTAGGCTTAGTGAATAATGAAATTACTTTTTCGCGTCTAATATTTATAAGTGTTTTGAAAAAGAGACCGGACCGGAATTCCATACATAAAAGTAACAGACGAGAAGGGGAAATAAATCACTGAATCACTAAATGCACGGATTCTGATGACTGATGGCTGCCAAATCTGTCTGCTTCGTAAAAAACTACTCGCTTCTATTATTTATTTGCTTTTATCTGCCATGGCGCCATTTTAAATTAAAGATGACGTAAACCTAGATTACAACGACACCGTGACACTTTTGAATTGATTGAATCTTCCATTCATTAATGACATAAAAAATAATTTAGATTTTTAAGTCCATCGCTCAACAATTTAAGGTATTATTAATTTTGTTACTTCAAATTTAATTGTATAAGTTATAAATTGATGAAGAATACTTACATAATATAAAAAATACGGCTTGCCGGCAGTAGAGGACTTTAATATTACCTAACTTTTTTGCTTGGATAGTTTGGAATTGTTAGGGAATAATGTTGTACAAATTGCTTTGATTATCAGTATAGTATGCCTGTATTTATATACCTGTATTATATACAATAAATAAATATTTATTTATTACCACAAACTGTAAGTATATTTTTATACCACACAAACTTTGATAACTTGTAGATTTTCACATGTTATTGCGCACGATCGCACTATATAAATTAAAAATCGACTTTAGTCTCAACTTTTAGTGTAATAACAGACACCTTAGCATTCTAATAACTTTTATTTTAAATGTTCAAGTATCTATATATGTACCTACATCTAGGTTCATTTCTAATTAATCCTCGTATAATTCCCTATGTATACTATACTATACGGTATACCGTACCTATGAGAATAGTTCGTCCTCATTTGACATAAGTAACCTTCATCGCGTGGTGCAGACCCGCAGCAAAACTTTTCCAATTACGGAGTCCGTCAAGTGACCACCCCCCTCCGCCCCCTTCGCCGTGCCCCTCAGCCCCGCAGCCCTCTCGCCGCACAAAGAAGTTTTAATTGCTTGCCTTCGTTTTAGCAATCAACGCGAATAAGCACTATTTAGATTGGCTTATTCATTACATAGTAGACTGCTGAAGAACTATATAACTTAAAATAGTATGCATTGAAATAGAAGCTGGTTTTAGAACTCTATACCTGCCTAACGATGTTTTAAACGTACCCTTACGAACTTTTAAAATAAAGTATTAAGACCGGATGTTCTAAATTTAAAAAGGCGTTATCTACAAACTATATACCTACTAGCTTTTACCGTTATCGTTGCGTTCGATATTTAAAAATGTTTTAAATTCGGTAGGTTAGTTCAACTAGCAAGCAGCAAGTATATCTAATTTCAACTTAATAATCAACAAGTGTTACACAATGTAGTAGTAGTAGTGTAGATACATACTTGCAAATAGTTAAAACAAAATAATAGGTATGCCTCGTATACCTAAGTTTTTCAAGTACAATGTATATAAACGCAAATGTTCATCGGAAAATCACGAGTCTGAATAAATTTCGCCCACCCTCATTAAACTAAGGTCCGAAACTAGCGAATTAATTATAAAATATGTCAAAACAAGGCGCAAAGTTGGAGCGACCCATCTGAGACGCACAAAGGGCGGCCTTAAGGTACCTCTCTCATACGATACATTAAGTCTTAACGAGGTTTTGCGTGTTTGGTACACGCAAAGACATTAAATCTTTTCAGAGTAGACAGTGGTAGACATTTAAAGTCACCAACTTAACGGTTCTAATCGCGTAATATACTAATTAACCTTTTTATTTCATTCTTCGTAATTTCTTCATTTATTTATGTATATTCATCTGATTTTCTTATATACCTTATAATCCTAATGGTTTTAAGCCAATATTTGTAATTTATATTACCATTTATTGCTTGGTGTTGTTTTGAAAAAGATACCGCGTGTCCGTTTGCCATTATGACCCATCTGAGACGCACAAAGGCGCCCTTATTTTCAACCCTCCCCCCATCGATCTTAAGGGTGACTTGGACCCTGAAGGGAGAAGAAATCGCGGGGGTGGCAAAGATTAGAAAGGGTTAGTGGATGTCATGTTGAGTTGGTAATTTTGCCGGATATTCGAGAAACCCTCATTAAAATGGGGGATTATTCGCGCTAGTTAGAATTTAAGGTTGTCTGTATGTAAATTCTATATATCTATAATTCTATATACCGTGTATAGGGGACCGGAATTTGGTATTACATTGTGTTAAGAAATTTCATGTTAAGTTTAATAATGTTTAGAATCTATCATTATGGTAGCAATGTATGGCTCACGGGTCGTGGTTGGATTCCCACCAGATTCAACATATTTTAACAAAATACCACTGTTTACGCGTGTGAGGGTAAACGTGACTACGGCTGCTGCAAAGTATCCGAAACTTCAAGCCGTAGTTAAATTAATTTTTAAATAAGTTTAACTAATATATATATATATATAGCGTTTTAAGTCGTTAAAGTGTTTTATTTAAATGTGTACTACTCGCGGAAACTACAGAGAGTATTCAAAGAGTTATATATATATATATATATATATATACGCGTTTAAACCGTTAAAGTGTTCTGTTGCTCTCACCACTTGAATTACGTCTTGGTGGAGCAGCAAGGAACGCAATAGATACCGGTTCAAGTCTCGCCTTTGTCGTATTTTTTTTTTGGATCTAAATAGATTGTAATTTACATAACATGAGAAAAATATAAAAGTTTGCAAGCCAATTAAAATCTAAGTCTAGCTATTTAGTAGAGCTGGTAAACATATACTTGTGTTAACTCAGCAGCCATCTTTGATTTCCTTCGCCTTTATGTGATGAAACAAAAGACTGCGGTTTGAAGACTGAATAGGTATCGATGGTGGGAGGAGTCGCTTATAAGACAATGCCACTATGTTTCTATGAAACTATTCAAGTCACATTAAGCTCAGTGAATGTCTGCAAATTAAAGAAACAAATACCGCGTAAAAGTATAAGTGAAATAAAGCAGACGCATTTTTGTGTTCGTTTCAGTACAGAGGCTTTTAGGTTTACAGCATTAATCTGTGTTAATCGTTACTGTGTCTTCTGTTTCTAGGAAATTAGACTAAGGACTTGTCTGTAGTTAACGCGAGTAGTACAGATTTAAATAAAATACTTTAACGGTTTAAAACGTGAAATATAGTAGTTAAACAAGTTTTCAAATAAATTGTATCTCGCCCCGACGTTTCGTACGCCTCGCAGCAGTTGCCTCCCCGTGACCACGTTAACTAATATATTTCGCATTTGAAGCCGTTAAAATATTTTATTTAGCACGACTACTTAATCCAGCACTTAAATTCAAGGATTCGCTTATATACCTATTGCAACAATCATGCTTGTTACTTGCTAACGTTCATCTGTGTCATATATTACAACATTGTTTACGACTAACAAACAAGACAATTAGTCATAGTAATGCAGCGCGTCGTCAACAATGATAACTTATTCGTATATTAATAAATATCTCTCTTAGTAAAAAAATATAAACGCGTTTCCCCCAGTGGGCCATGGGACTAACATATTTATAATACTAATAATTTTATTATCAAGGAAGTACTTGATCGAAATAACCTTGTGTAAAGCTATATAAAAGTGTAGCGCTAATTATTATTGTTAAATTTAGCGCTGTTTAAATATTTTTGTGTTATAGAGAAGCCTGGGGTTCACTTCATCTAACCAAGATGCGCTGTCGTCCTATTTTGGCTTTGAATATTCGGAAATCCATAGACCAAAACGCAATTAAACTTCATGGCTTTTTTATCTGTGGTTCGTGACCCGGGTGGAATTTGGATATTCCGAACACCATTTAACATCCAGATTTCCAACATGTTTCAGAAAAATTATACATTGATATTATTCTAAGTGTAGGCAAAAATCCTACACGCAAAATAGTATTAATTGGTACGAGAAAACGAAATTACATTTACAAAATTAAGTGATGATAAACTCTGAAATTGCGAAGCGAGTCACGAATTCGGTCCGCTTGAAAATTGTCCAATATAACGTCATCTTAGTGTGGGTGGGCCCAGAAGGGGTTTATGGGACGAGGGCTGCGGCTAGGGGTCGCACTTCTTATGTCCATGGACGGGAGGGTTGCCATATTGCCTACCGTAGTTCGCATCGGGGATATTAGACACTAGCCGTGCTCGCGACTTCGTCCGCGTAGAATAGTTAATTTGGGTAAAAAATTTGTTTTTGCAAACTACCTCCTTTTTATAAATTATAATTGTTACCCACGATGTTCTCCATCTCATTTTTTAACAATTTATCATTCTTTCATACATATTTTTTGAGTATCTCTAACCGATTTCGCAGTACACGCAACGGTAACCAATAAAAATGAAAATTTTCTTCGATTATTCCACATTTCCGAATGTTTCTTAATTTCTATTGGTCCTAGCGTGATTATTTATTGCCCAAAGTCTTCCTCGAGAAATGTTCTAACCACACAACAAATAGAGCTTCAGAAAAATATATTAAAATATGGACATACGCATTGAAACACTATATTTAGTAACTTTTTGACTTTTGACCACCCTAAGAATAAAACCGGAACTAAACTAAACTGTTATCAGGATTTATCTAAGAACTGAGGTAAGTGAGAGTTAATATTAATAACGCTTTTCAGTTTGCTATAAACAGAACAAACTCACACTTGGCCGGTTTATTCTGATTATAATAATTATAATAATGTATAATTTGTTCATTAATTTGAATATAAAGTTATATAAGATAATGATAACAAGAGACTATAAAAGTCAAATTAGTTTTTTAACTTTATTTTCATTAATTCAGTTGTAATTTTTTATAAACAGATGTTTATAGACAGGTGAAGATAACTACTCTTTCAATCTGTAATCTCTTATATCATAAATAAAGACTGTAAACAAATAATAATCTTTAATATTAAGTAATTTGTTATTAATTAAAATAGCGAGAGACAGCCCTATAAGTCATCTAGCGTAAACAAAATGCCTCCCCATTCGGACAAGAAATTACATACTTTAATCTTATCGTCGGAGTAAAATAGAATATTAAATCGGGCTGTCGCCGGGCCCTGACCGTACTAAAGGCGACAAACACATTCGATTTGACGAAAATACCTAACATTTCTTCCAAATTACAAAGCTTAATGTCACTATTTGCTTGATTTATCTCTTTAGAAAGAAATTTAATTAAGACTTGTGCTTGTGATCGTTAGGTACTTGACTTTTGTTAGTGCGTGGATTTTATTTTTCACTTTTAACGGTTTAAAACGCAAAATATCTTAGTAAACCATGTCTGCCGTCCGTTGGTAACCTTTGAATCGGGTAATAGTGAACATATAGGTATTTACATAGTACATACTTAAATATCACTGATATATTTACGTCAATTGCACACACTGCTTACGTTTTAATTGTTAGGTTAGAAAAATTCACGAACACTTGCTGGTATGTATAATTTCACCGCTTATCGGTCTCAGATGTGTTTTCGCCCTATGGTCCATGGCAGTAACGGAATAGAAGTTTTTCAAACTGATCATAAGATAATACTTAATGCTAAGTGATCTTAAATAACATTGTATGTGTTTGTTTCCGACAATAGGTAATAGATAACTTATGACGGTAGATGAAGACACTAAAACGGGGTTTATTTGGTGGAAGGCGAAATACTCTGGACTATAACATCTCAACAAGATGTCTTGTTGAGATGTTGCTGTCTTGAAAACGAATAAAGGAATGTCGACACCAACTACTACTTATATAGTGGCAAATCGCTTATTCTCTCACGTTGAACGTGCTATTAACTCTATAATAGGTATAAAGAAAATCTAATTTAACATTTGTAAATACCCCAACTAGAAATTAGGATTCGCGTAATATTCACGAATAATTTTAACGTGAACATTAGACAAACAAAAGCCAGCCTCTGGAGGTCTGATCCGTATCTTTGAGGGTCGACATTCACAAATATCTGGGGGGGATCTCCTTACCCCACACTATACACCCCGAAACCCCACCCCGCCACTAAGCATTGCTCGGCGAAATTAGAAAATTCGGTAACGTTTGTCCTTTGCTGGACGTCAATTTGTTAGAATGATAATAGTCGTGAAACGCTATTCGTTTCATGTGTTTTGTCTAAATTTAATTTAAAAATAAATTATTGATACTTTCTTTAAGTAATCCCAATATGTTTAAATAATATAATTAGTATTAATGTACAAAGTAACAGTAATTTTGGTTTAATTAACTAAACATTATTTTCTGAACGCGTTGCCAAACAGTGTGGTAAATTTAAAAATCGAAAATAAATTGAAAAAATTTTCAACTGTGCGATATTTTTACTAAAATTGTTTGATCATAACCGCCCTACGGAAATTACTAATTATGTTCCCTGAGATTCGACCCGACGATCTCTAGCATTTACCATACTGAAAACATTAATATTTTTCACATGTTATTGCACATGAAGGCACTATATAATTTAAAGATCGAAAATAAATTGAAAAAAATTTCGACTTGGGCAGGACTTGAACCGGCATCGTCAGAGCAACAGCGCGGAACGCTGGATAGGAAAAACCAGAAATCAACAATATGCACTTGAAGATAGAAGTTATTTGTGCAAGTGTTAATTGGGCACAACTACACAACATACTACTTACTTTTAAATACAAAATTTTAACGGTTTAAAACGCGATGTATATTAGTTAAAATTATTTGGAAATCATTTAAACTACGGTCCGACGCGGCCGGTTCGGATGCTTTGTAGCAACCGTGGCCACGGGGAGGCTCCCCGTTTAATTAATATAATATATCGAAATTAAAACCGGTTTATTTAAATGAGTACTACTACTTATTTGTCTATTTTCTTGTATCTGTATAATGTTGTTTAAGCGGAAAGACCTGGTATTATAGTAGCTGACCACTTGAAAGAATGTACCTTGATTCCCAGCTAAATAAATTATAAAACAAGTTCTAAACTTGAGTCAAATTTAAAAACAAGCTAGAGTACATTAACCCATATTCATCGACTCCCAACAGTGGGAACTTCTATAAAGCTGACGACAAGGGAAAATCGATACGTCAAAAATATTCAATAAAGTGTGAACATTAATATTCTAGCATCGCGGTCTACGCGGTACTTCAGTAACGCTGGGGGGAATAGTGTAGGCCCACCCCCAAGGGGGGCAAAATGATGGCCGAAATTCACGTTTTTAGGCCTATCAAGCTTTTTAGTATGGCGAACACATCTAGAATATGCTGGAAGTATGTTTATATATAAACTTTACATATATTTTGAGCGTCTGAGTAATTTTATTATTCGTCAAATTAACTACTATATGTACAACAATAAAACAAAACACGAATTAATAAAACATGTTTATAATCTATATCTTACGCATTGCACAGATAACAAATATAGCTACAACTTTTTAGTAACCTTGGTACATACGAAAAATTTGGCGCGAAATAATACATCATGGCGGACGGAACATAGCGTTTTTTGTGTAAAATTATTTTACCAAGTACTTTACATAAGTTTTAATGAAATTTTTTTCAGTCAGTACCAGTTAACAATCTATTTAAAATTAAATATAAGCAGCTATATAGTATTCTAGATGAAATTACACAAAGAAAAGGGGTAAAATTCAGGTACAAACTAATTTTTTAATAATTATAAAACAATTTCGAAGGGTAGGCACTTTTAATAAAATAACGTTTAAATACTGTCAGTAGTTAACGCGAGTAGTGCACATTTAAATAAAATACTTCAACGATTTAAAACGCGATATATATTAGTTAAACTTATTTTAACTACAGCCCGACGTATCAAATGCTTTGCGGCAGCCATGGTCACGGGGAGATGCCGCGTTCTAATCGGTTAAAGTGTTTTATTTAAAAGAAATAACGCTTTTTTAAGTAGTCACGTGCAATCTACTGCATGTTTTATAGACATCATCACGTCGTCACGTATCTGTCTTTTGCAAAACGATCTATTTTTATTTATAACGCATCAAGAATTATCTTTTTCTATTGACAATGGATGCTATCATTGTAGGTTACTCTACAGCATTTGACAGATCGTTATGCGTTACATTGGGACAGGGATTGTGGTTTCCCTGTCTGTTTAATGTATATATAAAAACAGACATACAGAAAACGTCGAAGTAGAAGTTATTCTACATCGGAAACTGTTGAACACGCACGCCGACGCGCCACTATTAATCATAGAAAATGACATGGGCCATTGTGTGACTCTGGCTCAAAATTGTGAAAACCTACCCGACGTACGGGCGAACTAATAACGTGGTCCGCTCACACTTCGGAAAATACCCAGAGGGGGGTACCGTGCGCACAAAAAGAACAAAAAAAGTTCAGTATTTTATTTACAATAATGCTTTTTTTCTAAATTATGTACCTTATGCTCCTAAAACTAGTGAAAACGATCACATTTGTGATGTCTAAGGGAGTCAATAAAGATTTTAAACCCTTGTTAAAACATTGTTGAAAAAGATTATTTTGAAAGTTGAGTTCGGCTCGTTTATGTTAGCAATGTAAGGAGTCGTGAGTTCGCTCCCTACCGAGTGCAAGATTTTTCTAATTAATGTATAATTTTTCTCAAACATATTGGCAATCTGAAAATGTGGGTAATAATGGTAAGAATATCGAAAATTTCGCAATGCTTAATCGCGTATCGGTTTCGTCTGTGGATTTCCGGATATTCGAAGCCAAAATAGATCGGCTGCTCATCTTATTTTGTTATTTAACGGAGGTATATCAAGCGAACCCTAAGCTTGTCTATCTCCCTCTAACATAATACAAGCAGTTTCAATTGAATACAAGAACACGCTGCACAGATCTAGTTACTCGTCAATATTTGTTTGTTTTTTTATTTCTACCAAAAAAAAAAAACAAAAACAAAAAACCGCTTCTTCCGACTCTACGCAATACAGCTTGACGATGACGCCGCGCGCGTGTGTGCGCGCACTCGAGCTGTGTGTGTACGCGTGACGTTTTGCAACCGACGTGATATATTGAGAACTGCGCCAAAAATCGCAATAGTTTATATAACGCCACGTTTTGTTGCAATACGCATTTTCAATGTGGTTTTGACTCCGCGAGGCCTTTGGGTTGCTTCTTATTTCAATTATGACAAATTAACATTTATCATTTCCAAAGAAACCTCTAATATACGAATAAAACACTTTAACGGTTTAAAACGCGAAATGTATTAGTCATGTGGGTAGTGGTAGTCAGCCTACTGCTGTAAAGCATTTGAAACGCTACATAAATTATAAATAAGTTAACTTATATATTTCGCGACATATACCGTTGAAAATGTTATATTCAAAAACTAACTACCGACCTACTTTCAAAGTTATATTTTCTTAGTGATTGACACCATTTAAAATTACAATATTTAAATAATTTCAAGAATTAAGACTTAACTTAAACATGACTTTTTTGTTACACAACAATACGATACTATATCTCACTTGGTTTTAATGCAAATATTTTAACAAAGAACATTATTTATTCTTTAAACGACGTATTCTTCTTTATATTAAGTATATATATTCACAATTATAGACTTGCACTTGTAAATATTTAATAATTTCGTCTTTTAATTCTAATTCTCAGCATATATAAACCGACTTAATTGTTTATTATTTTCGCGACTAATACTCAAAAAAAAAACTTCACTTCACAGACACGTTAAACATTTTAACAAATTTAAAGACATGTAAAATTACCAAGGTATTTCGTTTTAAACCGTCAAAGAAGTTTTAATTTATGTACCTTTACTTTTATATATCAATTTTCTGTACCTGAACTATCTTTACGAAGGACTTTATATCATTATGGTGAAAAACGTTAAAAGAATAATCTTAGTCTAGTCTTTCTTTAAAAATTTTATTATTCGTCTCTGTCACGAAAACGTTAAAGAAAGAACATACTTTCTTTGAATTCAATCGTGTCGTTACAGCAAAACACACAAGTTTGATCAACAAGTTAAATAAATGATATGTAAAACGGACTTTAAAATATGTCTGCCTCATGCAGGAAGAACAGGATTTCTCGGGAATACCAACGTTTGTCTTCGCTGTAGTTGTTGTCATGTTTAAGTTAAGCTAAACGACTTTATAATACGCAATTTTAAACACCAATTAGAGGCAGGCTGTTCAAACATCATCTATGTACGTATGATGGCAAATAATACTTTGTGTATTTAAGCTCTATCCAGCAAAATAAATACAACGAACTCGCGCATTCGTTCCACTTCGCCTGCGATCTCATTTGCGGTTCTCAGAGGAGAACACAATGCCTATGTACCTATATTTCTGAATTTTATGCCTACGTGCATGGCCAGCGTAATGCGAGCCGTCATTCCGAAAAGAGTGATGGCACACCGAGGGTAGTTTAGACTTTTGCGAGCGATTCGGAGGGCCAATTTCCACTGGACGCTGCCGGTGTGTGCGTTTAGTTGGATAGTGTAGGGGGCGCTACCCCCTCAACGCGTCATCGTTGACTATTGCGCTTGTGTTAGAGAATGCACATTTAAAATGCCCACCCCATGACGATCAGCGCGCCGCCATTTTAGTTCTTTTTTACGTAATGATTTTTTGGCGTGGCAATGTTGGCGTTTTTAGACGTTTTAGATGCATGGTGGTAGACTTCTTGCTGTTGCCATTGGTCACTTTATAGGAATTGTAGATCTGTATTTGATAAGTAATGTAGCTTTAATAAACAGATGCCGACGATAGATAATATCAACGAATTCTTTTTTAAAATTAAATTTACAAAGAACTATTTCATCAACATTTAATGAATGTTAACGTTTAAGTAAAACACTTTAACTGTTTAAAATGCAATGTATATTAGTTAAACTTATTAAAAAAATATTTTAACTACGGCGCGACGTATAATTTTCATATGAGTTTAACTAATATATATCGCGTTTTAAACCGTTAAAGTGTTTTATTTAAATGACTACTCTCGAAAGCTGCAGAATGTAAAACGATTAAAAAGGGGAAGTATAGGATTTAATTGTTCATTTCAATCCGAAATTAAGTTATTAGAAAACTTATACTTAACGTAAAACGTGATATTATATTTAAAATCGTAGGTTTTATGATTCTTTTGCGTAATAGTATTTATCAAAAGCAAAATACGATGTATAAAAATTATAATCAACTATATTTAAGTTAATATTTAAATATAGATTAACTCTTAGATCAAAACTAAATTACATTGCAACAATCTATAGAGAAATAAATCAATTTTGCGCTTAGTGGTTCTTACTAATACCGGATTTGTAAACGAATAGAGTACTTCCAGTAGGTAGTACATAAGGAATGACTATAGATACTTTGCTATATTTAGGTTCGATTTCTCTGTTCTTTTTATCTTAAAATTTGATTAAAAATCACGACTGGGACAGGATTTGAACCGGCATCCGGCAACCGGCGGAAGATGTTCCATGCTGTTGCTCTAGTCTCTCTACCTACCGAGTCCTTTCTGACCGTCAAGTCCTGCCCGGCTCGACCATTTTTTCAATTTATATAGTGACATCATGTGCAATAATATGTGAAAAAGTAATAATTATGAAAAGACAATGATTAATATATCAGTAATTGGATCCTACGTTACGTTAAAAAAATTGTAAATGTTTAAAATGAGGCACTCAAAAACTTACTTTTTAGATTTGCCACTCACAGTTACACTAACTTACATCGATAAAACTAACTAAGAACCACCAGATCCACTGAAAGTCACTCAAAGAATGAATAAAAGACATAAGGGCAACGGTCATCTCTTATTCTCACATAAATTTGTTTATATTAGCATTAAAATCGGGATAAAACATAATCAAAGGGTCATCTTAACCTGAAACCGGTTCCTTTGTCGGTCGGGAGAAGAAAGTGTTAATGTCTACTTGACTATGCCCTGATCTATTTATAATACTAAACTAAGTTTTAGTATATCGTATGTCTATATTTTAGTGCTCGCGACTTTTCCACGATTATTTCTTTTTGCAAACAACGTCCTCAGCTTTATTAATTATAGATGTTACCAGTGGCGGCTGGTGGTTATGGATGGTACTTGCTACTTACCAGATGAAACAAATTAGGAAATTCAACAAAACAACAATTGACATAAAATATGTTTATTTTGTAAAGATTAAAAATCTTAATAAAAAAAGAAGAGAGCTCTTGGTATACTTCGGTCAGCTCGTGTGGCGCTCGAGAAACAAATAATATCTCAGTACAGTAATTCTATGAACTATCTTTTGTTTCAAACGTTAGGCGTTTTGGCTCCCTCATACAAGTCGTAAATATTAAAATGGTATTTGAAGTAAAATTTTGTAATTTTTAAGTATTAAATACTGTCTATAGTTTACGCGAGTAGTACACATTTAAATAAAACACTTTAACGGTTTAAAACGCGATATATTAGTTAAACTTATTTGAAAATGATTTTTAACTTCGGCCCGACGTTTCGATTTTGCAGCAGCCGTGGTCACGGGGAACGGGGGTCATTTTCAAATAAGTTTAACTAATATATCGTTTTAAACCGTTAAATTTTATAAATTTAATATTTTCTGTCATGGATGTTGGTAAAAACCAAAACCAAAATGGCGATTTTGTTTGGAGTTGTTTATAAATTATTTCGAATGATTTATTGCAAAAATAAAATATAACACAGTATTTTGTGTTTTTTTTAAATGGACTTATTAATCACGAACTGTTGTTGTGCTACCAGTTGATATTATTTATATTAAGCAGCAAAAATAAAATATTAAGTTGCGTAAAGCGACATCTCTTAACTGTGAATGTAACTATTATTCATCATACTACAAATATATCGATTATTCTTAAAACAATCACTAGAGGTCAGTTTTATGCCAAGTGTAACTAATAATCTAATATCATAATGAAATTATAAAACCGCAAGTTTTATAATTTTATTATGATAAAGCTAACTTCCTAGTAATAATATTATCATTATTTTTTTGTCAAACGGTATTTATTGTAATAAAATCTAAACCTTAATTGCTTACCAATACAATCAGATGAATTGATTTTGTAAACTTATTATAATTGCTATTATATAATCATTGAACTTTAATATTCTAGGTATTGTTATAAAAGTCGAAAGCTTAATAAATATATCATACATAACTTTATGTTCGCAATCGAAAACGAAGTAAAAATATAAATGTGCGCCATCTTCCGCTTTTTATCGAAAACTACCTAATTGAAAAAGTTTAAATCCATTTTTATTACATCGTTCATCCTTTGTTACGAACCTTTTTTATAATGTTGTGTATAACCGTTTAGAAACGTAAACTCCCGAGTTTCGGGTACCAGAGATTGTTGTGTATAACAGTTTGGAAAGTATACGTGAATGTATATGAAAGTTATATAAAATAAATGTTAAGAGGGAGGCCAGATAACCAAACCCAATGAGTGCTGTAGTACAACTGATTTATTTCCTACCAATGTTGTTCTAATATAATTTACAATTAGTGGGAAAGTAGGATGCTCACCAAGCTAACCTTGTAATATTTGCTTTTAAAAAAACACTTTGCACAACGTTGACTTAGATTTGGATTGTAGAAAAAGATACAGTCAATGAGCTTTTGTATGGCACACAATCTCAAAACATTATAAAGATCATGAGTAACGGTTTTGTAAATTTCCATCAGTTTGTTGACAAAAGTGTTTTCAAACTGTAATGAAACAAAAATAAATTATTGCTATTAATTTTTTAAGCAAAAATTTAGAAAAGTACATAACTCATGTTTCATAAGACCTACAATCTACTTTTTTATAATATGCAGTGATTTAAATAATAGTTTAAGTTTACGTAATAATTGGAATTGAAATTAAATGTTAAAAATGATCAGGGTTAAAGATATAGTAATTATCTACGCCATTAAGGCTCAGTTTTGATAGAATACACCTAATATGTATGTTTAGGAGAAATTAAAAATATTGGTAGAAATAAAACAAAGTATTTTATTAATGCCCTTTAATTAATAATGATTATAAAGATCAAATTCCAGATAAGATGTATCTCGTTCTAGCAATATTAATAACGTATACATTCAAATGACGAGACTTTTTTTAAATCGTCAACTTAACAATCAGTACAGGCTAAGCCTTTTCTGCCGTATCTGATGACGAATTGGCGACGGCTAAATCTGCACGAATTACGTACGCGACCTCTGCCTTGACCATATGTCGCTAAAGCTGTACTTGAGGATGAGGCAGACGAAGCAGCGCCTCCCGAACTACCTCCATTTATGACGACAACCTGGTTATCCTGATATCCATATGGCCCGAATGCTCCTGGACCGTAAGAAAGACCATTTACTCCTAAACCATTTCCATTATAGTTGAAAACAGGCAAATCTGCTCCTTGAGAGCTTGAAGAAGATGAAGCAGCAGCGGAAGATGAACCACTTCCAGATTCATAATTGTTAATGATGGTCACGCCTCTTTTGTTTGAAGCAGCTGCTGCAGCTGTGGCAGCTGCTGTAGCAGCTTCTAAGGCAGCCTCTTCTGCTAAAAGAGTTGCGTACTTGTCTGAGGAACCTGAAGCAGCGGATGCGGATGCAGATGCAGCTGAAGCGGATGATGAACCAGATCCTGCACCGTTATTGACGATAGTAACGCCACGACGATTGGCAGCGGCGGCTACGGCAGCTTGTTCAGCTGCTTCTAAGGCGGCCTCTTGTGCGACGAGGGTTGCGTACTGGTCTGATAGACCTGAGCCGGATGCAGTGGAAGCGCTTGAAGCAGAAGCGCTGCTAGCGCTAGATCCTGAGCCTTCGTTGTTGTTGATAATGATAGTGTCATCACCGTTAACTCCGTTGAGTCCAGATAATCCGAGTCCGTTAGCACCACCGTATCCACGTCCTGCAGCGGCTGCGGTAGCGGCGGCGGCGGCGGCGGAAGCGACGGATCCTTGTCCTTGCGAGCCGAGAAGACCGTTCGATCCGTAAAGTCCAGCGCCTAATCCTCCGAGACCGTTAAGGCCGCCAAGGCCAGAACCCAATCCTCCTTGGCCACCGGCAGCGGAGGCTGAGGACGATGCTGATGCGGCGGATGATGATCCAGAGCCAGAATCATCGTCATTAACAATAACTAGAGGTCCTCGTTTACCACCATATAAAACACTGTTTTGGAAACCGTTAAGACCATCAGCGGCTTCTAAGGCAGCCTCTTGTGCAGCGAGGGATCCGTACAGGCCTGATGGACCAGATCCAGAACCAGCGGCAGCGCTAGATGCCGAAGCTGAACTAGCTGAAGATCCTGAGCCTCCGTTGTTGTTGTTGTTGAAGATGACGGTGTCTTGACCATTGTTACCGTAGAGTCCAGATGAACCGAGTCCATAAATACCACCTAAACCGCGTCCAGCACCACCGGCGGCAGCGGCCGCGGAGGCAGCAGAAGAAGCAGAGCCAGCGCCTTGTCCTTGAAGGCCGAGGAGACCGTTCGATCCGTATAACCCACCGAGACCATTGAGACCGCCGATTCCAGATCCTTGTCCGCCGGCGGCAGATGCGGATGATGATGCGGCTGACGAGGAGCCAGATCCGTAACCGTTCAATCCGTTGCCTAAACCACCGAGACCTCCGATTCCGGAGCCCAAGCCTCCTTGACCGCCGGCGGCGGATGCGGATGCGGATGCAGCTGAAGCGGATGATGAACCAGATCCTGCACCGTTGTTGACGATAGTAACGCCACGACGATTGGCAGCGGCGGCTACGGCAGCTTGTTCAGCTGCTTCTAAGGCGGCCTCTTGTGCGACGAGGGTTGCGTACTGGTCTGATAGACCCGAGCCGGATGCAGCGGATGCGCTTGAAGCAGAAGCGCTGCTAGCGCTAGATCCTGAACCTCCGTTGTTGTTGATAATGATAGTGTCATCGCCGTTAACTCCGTTGAGTCCAGATAATCCGAGTCCGTTAGCACCACCGTATCCACGTCCTGCAGCGGCTGCGGCAGCGGCGGCGGCGGAAGCGGCGGATCCTTGTCCTTGCGAGCCGAGAAGACCGTTCGATCCGTAAAGTCCAGCGCCTAATCCTCCGAGACCGTTAAGGCCGCCAAGGCCAGAACCCAATCCTCCTTGGCCACCGGCAGCGGAGGCTGAGGACGATGCTGATGCGGCGGATGATGATCCAGAGCCAGAATCATTGTTGTTGATGACGGTGACGCCACGTTGGTTTGCGTATGGTGCGTATTGTGCGGCAGCGGCGGATGCAGCGGCGGCGGCTTCGGCGGCCTCTAAGGCAGCCTCTTGTGGGCCGAGGGATCCGTAGAGGCCTGATAGACCAGATCCAGAACCAGCGGCAGCGCTAGATGCCGAAGCTGAACTAGCTGAAGATCCTGAGCCTCCGTTGTTGTTGTTGAAGATGACGGTGTCTTGACCATTGTTACCGTAGAGTCCAGATGAACCGAGTCCATAAATACCACCTAAACCGCGTCCAGCACCACCGGCGGCAGCGGCCGCGGAGGCAGCAGAAGAAGCAGAGCCAGCGCCTTGTCCTTGAAGGCCGAGGAGACCGTTCGATCCGTATAACCCACCGAGACCATTGAGACCGCCGATTCCAGATCCTTGTCCGCCGGCGGCAGATGCGGATGATGATGCGGCTGACGACGAGCCAGATCCGTAACCGTTCAATCCGTTGCCTAAACCACCGAGACCTCCGATTCCGGAGCCCAAGCCTCCTTGACCGCCGGCGGCGGATGCGGATGCGGATGCAGCTGAAGCGGATGATGAACCAGATCCTGCACCGTTGTTGACGATAGTAACGCCACGACGATTGGCAGCGGCGGCTACGGCAGCTTGTTCAGCTGCTTCTAAGGCGGCCTCTTGTGCGACGAGGGTTGCGTACTGGTCTGATAGACCCGAGTCGGATGCAGCGGATGCGCTTGAAGCAGAAGCGCTGCTAGCGCTAGATCCTGAACCTCCGTTGTTGTTGATAATGATAGTGTCATCGCCGTTAACTCCGTTGAGTCCAGATAATCCGAGTCCGTTAGCACCACCGTATCCACGTCCTGCAGCGGCTGCGGCAGCGGCGGCGGCGGAAGCGGCGGATCCTTGTCCTTGCGAGCCGAGAAGACCGTTCGATCCGTAAAGTCCAGCGCCTAATCCTCCGAGACCGTTAAGGCCGCCAAGGCCAGAACCCAATCCTCCTTGGCCACCGGCAGCGGAGGCTGAGGACGATGCTGATGCGGCGGATGATGATCCAGAGCCAGAATCATTGTTGTTGATGACGGTGACGCCACGTTGGTTTGCGTATGGTGCGTATTGTGCGGCAGCGGCGGATGCGGCGGCGGCGGCTTCGGCGGCCTCTAAGGCAGCCTCTTGTGGGCCGAGGGATCCGTAGAGGCCTGATAGACCAGATCCAGAACCAGCGGCAGCGCTAGATGCCGAAGCTGAACTAGCTGAAGATCCTGAGCCTCCGTTGTTGTTGTTGAAGATGACGGTGTCTTGACCATTGTTACCGTAGAGTCCAGATGAACCGAGTCCATAAATACCACCTAAACCGCGTCCAGCACCACCGGCGGCAGCGGCCGCGGAGGCAGCAGAAGAAGCAGAGCCAGCGCCTTGTCCTTGAAGGCCGAGGAGACCGTTCGATCCGTATAACCCACCGAGACCATTGAGACCGCCGATTCCAGATCCTTGTCCGCCGGCGGCAGATGCGGATGATGATGCGGCTGACGACGAGCCAGATCCGTAACCGTTCAATCCGTTGCCTAAACCACCGAGACCTCCGATTCCGGAGCCCAAGCCTCCTTGACCGCCGGCGGCGGATGCGGATGCGGATGCAGCTGAAGCGGATGATGAACCAGATCCTGCACCGTTGTTGACGATAGTAACGCCACGACGATTGGCAGCGGCGGCTACGGCAGCTTGTTCAGCTGCTTCTAAGGCGGCCTCTTGTGCGACGAGGGTTGCGTACTGGTCTGATAGACCCGAGCCGGATGCAGCGGATGCGCTTGAAGCAGAAGCGCTGCTAGCGCTAGATCCTGAACCTCCGTTGTTGTTGATAATGATAGTGTCATCGCCGTTAACTCCGTTGAGTCCAGATAATCCGAGTCCGTTAGCACCACCGTATCCACGTCCTGCAGCGGCTGCGGCAGCGGCGGCGGCGGCGGCGGAAGCGGCGGATCCTTGTCCTTGCGAGCCGAGAAGACCGTTCGATCCGTAAAGTCCAGCGCCTAATCCTCCGAGACCGTTAAGGCCGCCAAGGCCAGAACCCAATCCTCCTTGGCCACCGGCAGCGGAGGCTGAGGACGATGCTGATGCGGCGGATGATGATCCAGAGCCAGAATCATTGTTGTTGATGACGGTGACGCCACGTTGGTTTGCGTATGGTGCGTATTGTGCGGCAGCGGCGGATGCGGCGGCGGCGGCTTCGGCGGCCTCTAAGGCAGCCTCTTGTGGGCCGAGGGATCCGTAGAGGCCTGATAGACCAGATCCAGAACCAGCGGCAGCGCTAGATGCCGAAGCTGAACTAGCTGAAGATCCTGAGCCTCCGTTGTTGTTGTTGAAGATGACGGTGTCTTGACCATTGTTACCGTAGAGTCCAGATGAACCGAGTCCATAAATACCACCTAAACCGCGTCCAGCACCACCGGCGGCAGCGGCCGCGGAGGCAGCAGAAGAAGCAGAGCCAGCGCCTTGTCCTTGAAGGCCGAGGAGACCGTTCGATCCGTATAACCCACCGAGACCATTGAGACCGCCGATTCCAGATCCTTGTCCGCCGGCGGCAGATGCGGATGATGATGCGGCTGACGACGAGCCAGATCCGTAACCGTTCAATCCGTTGCCTAAACCACCGAGACCTCCGATTCCGGAGCCCAAGCCTCCTTGACCGCCGGCGGCGGATGCGGATGCGGATGCAGCTGAAGCGGATGATGAACCAGATCCTGCACCGTTGTTGACGATAGTAACGCCACGACGATTGGCAGCGGCGGCTACGGCAGCTTGTTCAGCTGCTTCTAAGGCGGCCTCTTGTGCGACGAGGGTTGCGTACTGGTCTGATAGACCCGAGCCGGATGCAGCGGATGCGCTTGAAGCAGAAGCGCTGCTAGCGCTAGATCCTGAACCTCCGTTGTTGTTGATAATGATAGTGTCATCGCCGTTAACTCCGTTGAGTCCAGATAATCCGAGTCCGTTAGCACCACCGTATCCACGTCCTGCAGCGGCTGCGGCAGCGGCGGCGGCGGCGGCGGAAGCGGCGGATCCTTGTCCTTGCGAGCCGAGAAGACCGTTCGATCCGTAAAGTCCAGCGCCTAATCCTCCGAGACCGTTAAGGCCGCCAAGGCCAGAACCCAATCCTCCTTGGCCACCGGCAGCGGAGGCTGAGGACGATGCTGATGCGGCGGATGATGATCCAGAGCCAGAATCATTGTTGTTGATGACGGTGACGCCACGTTGGTTTGCGTATGGTGCGTATTGTGCGGCAGCGGCGGATGCGGCGGCGGCGGCTTCGGCGGCCTCTAAGGCAGCCTCTTGTGGGCCGAGGGATCCGTAGAGGCCTGATAGACCAGATCCAGAACCAGCGGCAGCGCTAGATGCCGAAGCTGAACTAGCTGAAGATCCTGAGCCTCCGTTGTTGTTGTTGTTGAAGATGACGGTGTCTTGACCATTGTTACCGTAGAGTCCAGATGAACCGAGTCCATAAATACCACCTAAACCGCGTCCAGCACCACCGGCGGCAGCGGCCGCGGAGGCAGCAGAAGAAGCAGCGCCAGCGCCTTGTCCTTGAAGGCCGAGGAGACCGTTCGATCCGTATAACCCACCGAGACCATTGAGACCGCCGATTCCAGATCCTTGTCCGCCGGCGGCAGATGCGGATGATGATCGGTACGACGAGCCAGATCCGTAACCGTTCAATCCGTTGCCTAAACCACCGAGACCTCCGATTCCGGAGCCCAAGCCTCCTTGACCGCCGGCGGCGGATGCGGATGCGGATGCAGCTGAAGCGGATGATGAACCAGATCCTGCACCGTTGTTGACGATAGTAACGCCACGACGATTGGCAGCGGCGGCTACGGCAGCTTGTTCAGCTGCTTCTAAGGCGGCCTCTTGTGCGACGAGGGTTGCGTACTGGTCTGATAGACCCGAGCCGGATGCAGCGGATGCGCTTGAAGCAGAAGCGCTGCTAGCGCTAGATCCTGAACCTCCGTTGTTGTTGATAATGATAGTGTCATCGCCGTTAACTCCGTTGAGTCCAGATAATCCGAGTCCGTTAGCACCACCGTATCCACGTCCTGCAGCGGCTGCGGCAGCGGCGGCGGCGGCGGCGGAAGCGGCGGATCCTTGTCCTTGCGAGCCGAGAAGACCGTTCGATCCGTAAAGTCCAGCGCCTAATCCTCCGAGACCGTTAAGGCCGCCAAGGCCAGAACCCAATCCTCCTTGGCCACCGGCAGCGGAGGCTGAGGACGATGCTGATGCGGCGGATGATGATCCAGAGCCAGAATCATTGTTGTTGATGACGGTGACGCCACGTTGGTTTGCGTATGGTGCGTATTGTGCGGCAGCGGCGGATGCGGCGGCGGCGGCTTCGGCGGCCTCTAAGGCAGCCTCTTGTGGGCCGAGGGATCCGTAGAGGCCTGATAGACCAGATCCAGAACCAGCGGCAGCGCTAGATGCCGAAGCTGAACTAGCTGAAGATCCTGAGCCTCCGTTGTTGTTGTTGTTGAAGATGACGGTGTCTTGACCATTGTTACCGTAGAGTCCAGATGAACCGAGTCCATAAATACCACCTAAACCGCGTCCAGCACCACCGGCGGCAGCGGCCGCGGAGGCAGCAGAAGAAGCAGAGCCAGCGCCTTGTCCTTGAAGGCCGAGGAGACCGTTCGATCCGTATAACCCACCGAGACCATTGAGACCGCCGATTCCAGATCCTTGTCCGCCGGCGGCAGATGCGGATGATGATGCGGCTGACGAGGAGCCAGATCCGTAACCGTTCAATCCGTTGCCTAAACCACCGAGACCTCCGATTCCGGAGCCCAAGCCTCCTTGACCGCCGGCGGCGGATGCGGATGCGGATGCAGCTGAAGCGGATGATGAACCAGATCCTGCACCGTTGTTGACGATAGTAACGCCACGACGATTGGCAGCGGCGGCTACGGCAGCTTGTTCAGCTGCTTCTAAGGCGGCCTCTTGTGCGACGAGGGTTGCGTACTGGTCTGATAGACCCGAGCCGGATGCAGCGGATGCGCTTGAAGCAGAAGCGCTGCTAGCGCTAGATCCTGAACCTCCGTTGTTGTTGATAATGATAGTGTCATCGCCGTTAACTCCGTTGAGTCCAGATAATCCGAGTCCGTTAGCACCACCGTATCCACGTCCTGCAGCGGCTGCGGCAGCGGCGGCGGCGGCGGCGGAAGCGGCGGATCCTTGTCCTTGCGAGCCGAGAAGACCGTTCGATCCGTAAAGTCCAGCGCCTAATCCTCCGAGACCGTTAAGGCCGCCAAGGCCAGAACCCAATCCTCCTTGGCCACCGGCAGCGGAGGCTGAGGACGATGCTGATGCGGCGGATGATGATCCAGAGCCAGAATCATTGTTGTTGATGACGGTGACGCCACGTTGGTTTGCGTATGGTGCGTATTGTGCGGCAGCGGCGGATGCGGCGGCGGCGGCTTCGGCGGCCTCTAAGGCAGCCTCTTGTGGGCCGAGGGATCCGTAGAGGCCTGATAGACCAGATCCAGAACCAGCGGCAGCGCTAGATGCCGAAGCTGAACTAGCTGAAGATCCTGAGCCTCCGTTGTTGTTGTTGTTGAAGATGACGGTGTCTTGACCATTGTTACCGTAGAGTCCAGATGAACCGAGTCCATAAATACCACCTAAACCGCGTCCAGCACCACCGGCGGCAGCGGCCGCGGAGGCAGCAGAAGAAGCAGCGCCAGCGCCTTGTCCTTGAAGGCCGAGGAGACCGTTCGATCCGTATAATCCACCGAGACCATTGAGACCGCCGATTCCAGATCCTTGTCCGCCGGCGGCAGATGCGGATGATGATGCGGCTGACGAGGAGCCAGATCCGTAACCGTTCAATCCGTTGCCTAAACCACCGAGACCTCCGATTCCGGAGCCCAAGCCTCCTTGACCGCCGGCGGCGGATGCGGATGCGGATGCAGCTGAAGCGGATGATGAACCAGATCCTGCACCGTTGTTGACGATAGTAACGCCACGACGATTGGCAGCGGCGGCTACGGCAGCTTGTTCAGCTGCTTCTAAGGCGGCCTCTTGTGCGACGAGGGTTGCGTACTGGTCTGATAGACCCGAGCCGGATGCAGCGGATGCGCTTGAAGCAGAAGCGCTGCTAGCGCTAGATCCTGAACCTCCGTTGTTGTTGATAATGATAGTGTCATCGCCGTTAACTCCGTTGAGTCCAGATAATCCGAGTCCGTTAGCACCACCGTATCCACGTCCTGCAGCGGCTGCGGCAGCGGCGGCGGCGGCGGCGGAAGCGGCGGATCCTTGTCCTTGCGAGCCGAGAAGACCGTTCGATCCGTAAAGTCCAGCGCCTAATCCTCCGAGACCGTTAAGGCCGCCAAGGCCAGAACCCAATCCTCCTTGGCCACCGGCAGCGGAGGCTGAGGACGATGCTGATGCGGCGGATGATGATCCAGAGCCAGAATCATTGTTGTTGATGACGGTGACGCCACGTTGGTTTGCGTATGGTGCGTATTGTGCGGCAGCGGCGGATGCGGCGGCGGCGGCTTCGGCGGCCTCTAAGGCAGCCTCTTGTGGGCCGAGGGATCCGTAGAGGCCTGATAGACCAGATCCAGAACCAGCGGCAGCGCTAGATGCCGAAGCTGAACTAGCTGAAGATCCTGAGCCTCCGTTGTTGTTGTTGTTGAAGATGACGGTGTCTTGACCATTGTTACCGTAGAGTCCAGATGAACCGAGTCCATAAATACCACCTAAACCGCGTCCAGCACCACCGGCGGCAGCGGCCGCGGAGGCAGCAGAAGAAGCAGAGCCAGCGCCTTGTCCTTGAAGGCCGAGGAGACCGTTCGATCCGTATAACCCACCGAGACCATTGAGACCGCCGATTCCAGATCCTTGTCCGCCGGCGGCAGATGCGGATGATGATGCGGCTGACGAGGAGCCAGATCCGTAACCGTTCAATCCGTTGCCTAAACCACCGAGACCTCCGATTCCGGAGCCCAAGCCTCCTTGACCGCCGGCGGCGGATGCGGATGCGGATGCAGCTGAAGCGGATGATGAACCAGATCCTGCACCGTTGTTGACGATAGTAACGCCACGACGATTGGCAGCGGCGGCTACGGCAGCTTGTTCAGCTGCTTCTAAGGCGGCCTCTTGTGCGACGAGGGTTGCGTACTGGTCTGATAGACCCGAGCCGGATGCAGCGGATGCGCTTGAAGCAGAAGCGCTGCTAGCGCTAGATCCTGAACCTCCGTTGTTGTTGATAATGATAGTGTCATCGCCGTTAACTCCGTTGAGTCCAGATAATCCGAGTCCGTTAGCACCACCGTATCCACGTCCTGCAGCGGCTGCGGCAGCGGCGGCGGCGGCGGCGGAAGCGGCGGATCCTTGTCCTTGCGAGCCGAGAAGACCGTTCGATCCGTAAAGTCCAGCGCCTAATCCTCCGAGACCGTTAAGGCCGCCAAGGCCAGAACCCAATCCTCCTTGGCCACCGGCAGCGGAGGCTGAGGACGATGCTGATGCGGCGGATGATGATCCAGAGCCAGAATCATTGTTGTTGATGACGGTGACGCCACGTTGGTTTGCGTATGGTGCGTATTGTGCGGCAGCGGCGGATGCGGCGGCGGCGGCTTCGGCGGCCTCTAAGGCAGCCTCTTGTGGGCCGAGGGATCCGTAGAGGCCTGATAGACCAGATCCAGAACCAGCGGCAGCGCTAGATGCCGAAGCTGAACTAGCTGAAGATCCTGAGCCTCCGTTGTTGTTGTTGTTGAAGATGACGGTGTCTTGACCATTGTTACCGTAGAGTCCAGATGAACCGAGTCCATAAATACCACCTAAACCGCGTCCAGCACCACCGGCGGCAGCGGCCGCGGAGGCAGCAGAAGAAGCAGAGCCAGCGCCTTGTCCTTGAAGGCCGAGGAGACCGTTCGATCCGTATAACCCACCGAGACCATTGAGACCGCCGATTCCAGATCCTTGTCCGCCGGCGGCAGATGCGGATGATGATGCGGCTGACGACGAGCCAGATCCGTAACCGTTCAATCCGTTGCCTAAACCACCGAGACCTCCGATTCCGGAGCCCAAGCCTCCTTGACCGCCGGCGGCGGATGCGGATGCGGATGCAGCTGAAGCGGATGATGAACCAGATCCTGCACCGTTGTTGACGATAGTAACGCCACGACGATTGGCAGCGGCGGCTACGGCAGCTTGTTCAGCTGCTTCTAAGGCGGCCTCTTGTGCGACGAGGGTTGCGTACTGGTCTGATAGACCCGAGCCGGATGCAGCGGATGCGCTTGAAGCAGAAGCGCTGCTAGCGCTAGATCCTGAACCTCCGTTGTTGTTGATAATGATAGTGTCATCGCCGTTAACTCCGTTGAGTCCAGATAATCCGAGTCCGTTAGCACCACCGTATCCACGTCCTGCAGCGGCTGCGGCAGCGGCGGCGGCGGCGGCGGAAGCGGCGGATCCTTGTCCTTGCGAGCCGAGAAGACCGTTCGATCCGTAAAGTCCAGCGCCTAATCCTCCGAGACCGTTAAGGCCGCCAAGGCCAGAACCCAATCCTCCTTGGCCACCGGCAGCGGAGGCTGAGGACGATGCTGATGCGGCGGATGATGATCCAGAGCCAGAATCATTGTTGTTGATGACGGTGACGCCACGTTGGTTTGCGTATGGTGCGTATTGTGCGGCAGCGGCGGATGCGGCGGCGGCGGCTTCGGCGGCCTCTAAGGCAGCCTCTTGTGGGCCGAGGGATCCGTAGAGGCCTGATAGACCAGATCCAGAACCAGCGGCAGCGCTAGATGCCGAAGCTGAACTAGCTGAAGATCCTGAGCCTCCGTTGTTGTTGTTGTTGAAGATGACGGTGTCTTGACCATTGTTACCGTAGAGTCCAGATGAACCGAGTCCATAAATACCACCTAAACCGCGTCCAGCACCACCGGCGGCAGCGGCCGCGGAGGCAGCAGAAGAAGCAGAGCCAGCGCCTTGTCCTTGAAGGCCGAGGAGACCGTTCGATCCGTATAATCCACCGAGACCATTGAGACCGCCGATTCCAGATCCTTGTCCGCCGGCGGCAGATGCGGATGATGATGCGGCTGACGACGAGCCAGATCCGTAACCGTTCAATCCGTTGCCTAAACCACCGAGACCTCCGATTCCGGAGCCCAAGCCTCCTTGACCGCCGGCGGCGGATGCGGATGCGGATGCAGCTGAAGCGGATGATGAACCAGATCCTGCACCGTTGTTGACGATAGTAACGCCACGACGATTGGCAGCGGCGGCTACGGCAGCTTGTTCAGCTGCTTCTAAGGCGGCCTCTTGTGCGACGAGGGTTGCGTACTGGTCTGATAGACCCGAGCCGGATGCAGCGGATGCGCTTGAAGCAGAAGCGCTGCTAGCGCTAGATCCTGAACCTCCGTTGTTGTTGATAATGATAGTGTCATCGCCGTTAACTCCGTTGAGTCCAGATAATCCGAGTCCGTTAGCACCACCGTATCCACGTCCTGCAGCGGCTGCGGCAGCGGCGGCGGCGGCGGCGGAAGCGGCGGATCCTTGTCCTTGCGAGCCGAGAAGACCGTTCGATCCGTAAAGTCCAGCGCCTAATCCTCCGAGACCGTTAAGGCCGCCAAGGCCAGAACCCAATCCTCCTTGGCCACCGGCAGCGGAGGCTGAGGACGATGCTGATGCGGCGGATGATGATCCAGAGCCAGAATCATTGTTGTTGATGACGGTGACGCCACGTTGGTTTGCGTATGGTGCGTATTGTGCGGCAGCGGCGGATGCGGCGGCGGCGGCTTCGGCGGCCTCTAAGGCAGCCTCTTGTGGGCCGAGGGATCCGTAGAGGCCTGATAGACCAGATCCAGAACCAGCGGCAGCGCTAGATGCCGAAGCTGAACTAGCTGAAGATCCTGAGCCTCCGTTGTTGTTGTTGTTGAAGATGACGGTGTCTTGACCATTGTTACCGTAGAGTCCAGATGAACCGAGTCCATAAATACCACCTAAACCGCGTCCAGCACCACCGGCGGCAGCGGCCGCGGAGGCAGCAGAAGAAGCAGAGCCAGCGCCTTGTCCTTGAAGGCCGAGGAGACCGTTCGATCCGTATAACCCACCGAGACCATTGAGACCGCCGATTCCAGATCCTTGTCCGCCGGCGGCAGATGCGGATGATGATGCGGCTGACGAGGAGCCAGATCCGTAACCGTTCAATCCGTTGCCTAAACCACCGAGACCTCCGATTCCGGAGCCCAAGCCTCCTTGACCGCCGGCGGCGGATGCGGATGCGGATGCGGAGCACTGAAGCGGATGATGAACCAGATCCTGCACCGTTGTTGACGATAGTAACGCCACGACGATTGGCAGCGGCGGCTACGGCAGCTTGTTCAGCTGCTTCTAAGGCGGCCTCTTGTGCGACGAGGGTTGCGTACTGGTCTGATAGACCCGAGCCGGATGCAGCGGATGCGCTTGAAGCAGAAGCGCTGCTAGCGCTAGATCCTGAACCTCCGTTGTTGTTGATAATGATAGTGTCATCGCCGTTAACTCCGTTGAGTCCAGATAATCCGAGTCCGTTAGCACCACCGTATCCACGTCCTGCAGCGGCTGCGGCAGCGGCGGCGGCGGCGGCGGAAGCGGCGGATCCTTGTCCTTGCGAGCCGAGAAGACCGTTCGATCCGTAAAGTCCAGCGCCTAATCCTCCGAGACCGTTAAGGCCGCCAAGGCCAGAACCCAATCCTCCTTGGCCACCGGCAGCGGAGGCTGAGGACGATGCTGATGCGGCGGATGATGATCCAGAGCCAGAATCATTGTTGTTGATGACGGTGACGCCACGTTGGTTTGCGTATGGTGCGTATTGTGCGGCAGCGGCGGATGCGGCGGCGGCGGCTTCGGCGGCCTCTAAGGCAGCCTCTTGTGGGCCGAGGGATCCGTAGAGGCCTGATAGACCAGATCCAGAACCAGCGGCAGCGCTAGATGCTGATGCACTGGCCGAAGATCCTGAACCTCTGCTGTTGTTGTTAATGATAACAGTATCTTGGCCATTATTGCCATAGTTTCCTGTTGATCCCACAACCAGGGGGCCTCTAGGTCTGGAACTCAACACAGTCCTTGTTTCGGATACAGCAGAGGAGCCCGGTTGTTTCTTTTTGTGTATAAGCACATTCTCTTCCCATATTCTTTCATGGCCAGTTGCGTCAGTTTTAATGACAATTGTTGTGACCTTTTCGTCATCGCCTTGTACGTCTTTGTCGAAGTCTCCGAATGCTTCGTATTCTTTCGTTGTGGTTGATCGCTCGATAAGGTTTCCTTTTTGATCGACGTCAATTTCATCAGTTTCGTTAAATTTCTTTGTTTCTAGTCTGCCTTGTCTGACTGCATTTTGTAATGCATCATCAATGGCATCTGCAGACACATACTGAAACAATTTTTATTGTTTTATGAAACCATAGTGAGGAGTTTTAGTAAATCAACATTTCCTTAACGGCCTTACATTTTCTTTGAAGACTTTTAGTAATGAGTATTAGTATTTATACTTAAATTGGATAGATGGAATTAAATATTTTTCTAATTTACATATTGTAAATAATATTATTTTAATTTTAAAAAATATAGTATAATATTTAGAATACTTATCAACGGCAACCAATAAACGACTAAATTTCTAATTCTGAAATTTAGTTCTAGTAAAATATGGTTAAGGCGAAAATTTTTAAGACAGGTTTTAAACATATTAAAAGGAAATATATTTCAAAATTGCCCTTAGGACAAAACTTGGACTTACCTGCAGAGCACAGCACAAGATCACGAAGGTTGTGACTCTCATTTTGCTTTGAGAGTAGAGACCGAACTGATGCCTTCACCAAAACCCACTTCCCCTTTTATACTGAAAAAATCCAATTTTATTTACATTTCTCCCACGTAAATTCGATTTTGGAAGCACTTAAGTAAATATTATTTCAAAAGAAATTATATAGAAAATCAACCTTGCGATTTAAAAACAATGCAACTTAATTAAAACTTTATTATTCGCACTAAATTGTTTGCATTTTAAAATCGATTGATACCTATTGTTCATTCTAGATGTTCATAACAATAAAAGTAATTAATTTCTTGATTAATCTCTTAAAATATTACTTACAATTTGTACCTTAACTTGTCGGACTTGGAGTTAAGGGCAGAAGAATGTAACTTTACCGAAGGAAAAAGATGTTACGTTACTTGTATCGTAATAATGTTTATGTCATAAACACGATTTAGAAAGGCTTAAAAAAATTTAAAAGACTACTTATTTTATCTATTCAAGGTTAATTTTTAATTATTAAACACATTTTTGTTTTTTTCTGTGACTTATAAATTTATACTCAAAAGTCACATAACAGCTTATTTCATTTAAAACGTTTGAGAGAAAGGGTCGAAACGTACGCTGTCTATTGCGGGTTCTAAGTTCCGCTCGTAAATTGATGTAATAATACATACAAAAAATCGATTATAGATTGAAAAATAATACGACACGGGCAGGACCTGGACCGGCATTCACAACATTCCGTGCTGTTGCTCTAACCAATTGAGCTACGCGTCACCGTCGAATTTTTTCAACCGATTGATTCCTGCACCATTGCAACCCTAACAGTTGGGTATTACGCGACTTAATAATACAGTCTTGAGGTTTGCTTTCAGGATAACCTTAAAACTAGAAAGGTTCTGAAATTCCACATAGGATAATAATTTCAAATAGGAACTTCCTGCAAAGTTTCGCATTTTAAATTATTGTTTTATTTTGTCGTAATTGAGAAATGATTCTCGACGATTCCGAAATAACGGGAGGATAATACATATAATAAAAATTGCGCGTGCCTTTGCCCGCCGAACGCCTTAAAAACTCAAAGGAGCTTTGCAAAATTATAATAAAAAAAAACACTTTATTACACAAACTATTATAATATAAATTAATTATTAAAATAAATTAGTTAGTGCAAATGCGGCCTTATTGCCCATGGCGATTTCTTCCAGGCAACCTTTGTATAAAGAAAAGGCAAACAAAATAACAATAAAAGTCAACAAGAATACGAGAAAACATGCAATAAATTGTAAATTTCAATTATATCAAATACTAACACAAGAAAAATCGTTAACACACCAAACAATTAACAACTATTAAGTTTATATTTAGTCTCTTTCTAGGTACCACATTTACCACATATGTGGGTGCTTAACAGATAAGATTAATTGTACTAAGAACATTTTGGACGTGTGTTTGGACTTTAATATGACAATAATAAATCTCTTTATTTGGCATTTATTTTGTACTTTCATTAGAAGTATAAGAAATACATTCGACACGATTAAATTTAATTTGATTAAAAATGATGTCTAAAAATATATTTTGTTTTTGTTTATTACATTACATCATTTACAAATTGTATTAATGGCATATCTCCTTTTGGCTACGCAGTCGGTAAAAATAATGAATCCTTCTTACGTACTCGGATCAAAGGATGTTGATTACAACCACCTGTTTCTACACAAGTAAATATTCTTATTGAGATATCCACCAAGCGCAAATATTTGACAACATTTTATTTTGCGCGGGCAACACCTGAGTAACTCGACTTGATTAATCTATTGTTTTAATTTGTATTTGCCTTCGATAATTATCGATTCTTCTTCGATCTTTGATATTATGTTCAATGACGATGTTAATTTATACTAATATATAAAGCTGAAGAGTTTGTTTGTTTGAACGCGCTATTCTCAGGAACTACGGGTTTGAAATGAAACATTTTTGTGTTGGTTAGAACATTTATCTAGGAAGGCTATAAAACATTGCGCTGTGACTAATAGAAGCGAAGATACAGGGGGAAATGTGAACAAAACGGGTGAAGTTTTCATCTTTGTGGGTTTTAGATGCGTACACTGCGAAAACGGTTCAAGATTACTAACAAAAGTGTATGAAAGAATTATTTCTCTTTAAATGATCTAAAAAAAGACAATGACGATATATGTCTATCTTTTAAGATTAACTTGCAATAACGACGGGAAGGGACGCGACCGACGTCGTGAGTAAAGAAGCAAGGGGTTTGCAAAAACGAATTTGGATGTACAAAATAACGATTCTCACGGACGAAGTCGCTGATACAGCTAGTATATTATATGCCTATTTTCCCTTTTATCAATTTTAGCACTTATCTCTTTTTGACAGAGGGGATATGCAAGTTCACCTGATGAATTACTCCACATCTATATAAAATGCGCGGTCGACCTATTTCAGCTTTGGAAGTTAAGAGGCCGTTATACTTTATAGTTTTCTAAACTGATTTTATAAACAGTTTGCCAGGTCACAATCGAACCCACGATCCACTAAATATTATTAGCCATACATTGGTATCATTTGAGCAACGCGCCCGTCGTGCTAGCTCGATTAGTAAAAACAACGTTACGTAGCGCTGTAAATGTGGGTTCGAGTCCCGCCTGTGTAATCGACTTAATTTATTGATTTTATCAGTAAATTGGGATAGTTCTTGAGTATACCACTCATTAAAATTCAATGTTATACTTTAAGCCTCGTAATTCACGTTACAACAAATATTATGAGGCTCATTACAGTAAAAATTGTAGTGTCTTAAATATTCATTAACCTGTCTTACAAAATAGTTTTTTGTAAGACAGGTCTTTTAACGGAATAACAAAATGTCGAAAGTTATATAATTTATCAATTCTTTACGGGTGTCCAGTTTTTTTTTTAACAAAAAACCTGACACCCACGATTATTAGCTGCTTCACTAAAAGATGGTTAAAAAAAGGGCTAAAATAAAGCTCGAGGCACGTAAATATTCAATGAAAGGTGTGTGTGAGTGTGTGAAAGCCTGTTTCCCCCTCGTGGGACATGGGGCGAACACATTTCTGTGTCCGTTTCACTGATCCGTTCTTGTCCGTTAAAGACTTCGTTGATCAGACTTCAGTGCGATGCCCGACCGAAACAATTTTATGTTTTCCTGGGATTCGAACCCAGGGCCTCTCGCGCTTAACGCATTGCTAGGCAAGACGTATAACCATTTGGCTACAGAGGTGGTTCATCCTTCCAATGAGATGTACTTAATCTATTGTAAATAGTTCCACACACTCTGGTAAACTTACCAGTAAATAAAATCGTTCAGTGTAATTTCTTATATGTTTGCCCAGTGTCCCACATAGGGGCATAGGTGGTCCCGCTTTTAAATTTAAAATGGGTAAGTTAAATGGTAATTCGAGAGCTCTTTTAGTATGAGAATAGTATGTTTTTAAATTTATATTTAGGCGAGTAGTAGGTACACATTTAAAGTAAAACCTTAACTGTTAAAAACACGATATATTAGCAAAGCATCCGAAACATCGGGCCATAGTTAGAATGATATACATCGCGTTTTAAACTGTTAAGTGTTTTATTTAAATTATAAAATTGTTAACATGTTGGATACAACAGGAATCAAACTTGGATTCCGTTAGTTATTGTCCATC